>MU224114.1:490635-501775 GCA_018584345.1 Thuja plicata
TCTTGTATGTTCAGTTTGTAAGGCACTTTGAATATACTGGTTATAAGGTAGTCATGTTCTTGTCTGTGAGTTGCTTTCAAGGAAAGTTTTAAATCTTGTAGATGATTGCAGAGGATTAGGGTTTATGCAAGAATTTGATACAGGGGTGTAAGGATGAGAGGATAGTTTGTAAGGCATTCTATCTTGGGTTCACTTGTATTTCCATTGATTGTTTCTAGTATATGTATGCTCTATTTTGACTCTATCACCCGTGATTAGGCACTGGTCATAAATGCTGGCAAGTGGTTGTTATCATCAAATTAAAATTCAATCAGTCTTTATACTCATGTTATTTCAAGTACAAGTCTAGTTAATTGTATTAAGTACAATTCATCTTTGTGATTCCTTGAAGAGTGAATCAATAGGTTAGCCTTCCTAGGCCTAAATGGCATAAAAAGAAGAAGGATCTCCAATCCTTAATACATTATTTAAACTGCTGAAATTTGATATTCTGTCAGAGGTGTACCCGCCTGGGTGTGTGGAGCCCAAAGTGTAGAAGGATTTACTATCCTTATTAATTATCCCTTTTTATTGTGAGAATCTAACTTGGGTATAAGGGAATCTGGCATTTATTGTCATCATAATCAATTCTGCAAGAAAAAAAGCTGACAAATTGGCGACTCTACTGGGGATTCTTGTAATGCTCTCAAAGTCATGATCATGAAAGCATTTCTCCTTACAATATTGAGAATCAGTTTGTTCTTCCTTATAATTATTAAAGCAAGTTTATTTTTCTTATCTGTTATGGTGCATTGTCTGAAGGTCCTGATTCTGAAGATGATACAAATTTTGTCTCAGTTGGAATAGTTGATATCTCTAAAATATTTGATATGATCCCTTGTCTCTTTTCAAGAGGAAATCCACTGAATGAAAAAGATTTGTAGTTATGGGAAGTGAAAGATCATTTTCTTCAAGTTACCAGGTGAAGAATTATCAGACTTAATATATCTGCAAAAATCTGCTAGTTGCTTATTCGTTATAAGGAAATATCTGAGATAGGACAAAGTGTTTGATCTTTATATATATTAATCCTCTAAAAAGAGGTGGTGACTCTAACTTCTGTGTAGTCCAGTATTGCATAGTGAAATATTTATTTTCTCTATAAGATGAGTAGACAAAGAAATACCAGGTCGTATTCCAGATTGAATCTTGAAAAGGATCTTGGAGAAGAGCTCCATACACCTCAAAGGAAACAATGGTCCAAAAGAGAGGCATCTAAACATGATTCCCAACATTTCTCCAAAGGAAAAATGGATATTCCCATCCTAGAGAGGAAGTTGTCTTCATCTGAAGATGCAAAATCTATGGGACCAGTCGATGCTTATAGAGCTAATACCAATTTTGATCCCTTTAGAGATGGAGAAAATACTGACATAGGTTTCTTTCCTGTGGAAGAAAATCTTTCTCCACTAGAAGAGACCTCTGCTATTGAAACAACATCATATGATTTTGATAAATTGCAAGATGAGGTTGTGGCTTTAAAAAGAAAAAAGAAGGAACAAGAAAAGGAAATAATTGAAGCAAATAAAAAATGTGAGCAAAGGATATATGATTTATTATTGGAAAGAGAAGAAATCTTAGCTGAGACTAGAAGGAATGACCTTAAAACTAAAATCCTGAATCAAGAAGTCAAAAGTCTAGATCTAGAATTGTTTGGTACCCTCAATGATGAGAGAAACAAAACCATGAATAAAATCTCAAACCCTGACAAGGACAAATTTGAGAAGGAAGGACCTATAATTAGGCAGTTGTTCCCATGTGAGAAAGAGTGAAATGTGAAACTCAAAGCAATGGCTAAAGATGCCCCTGACAAAGGTAAGAAAAAAGTTATGGGTATCAGCATAAATGAGCCTGTGCAGAAAGTTTCTAACCCTAAAGGAATACCTCAAATTGATTTGGATATTGAACAAGCTAGGAAAGCTAAAGATGAATTGGAAAAACAATTAGAAAAGTTGGAATTGGAGGCTGCCACAACTGATATGAAGATGAAAATAGCCTTACTTCATGCTACCAATAATACAACTGCAAGTAGTTCTATGCATGTCAATCAAGGAGTACAACAATTGAATTCATCTACTGAGTTAAATGTGAACAATCAAGGTAGTGCTCCTAAGGTCCAAAAATACGGAAACAACCAAAATGTTCAGAGCTCTGGTCCTAATGTAGCTACTCAAATTAAGGGTCCTCACTCAGATTTTCAAACTACCAAGCCCAAACAGAATGTTCCTCCACCTGTTCAACATCAAGGAGGAATTGTTGGAACAAGTGGTGATAAAAAGCTGGGGAATTTTCAAAGAAGGCCTGTCCACATGAACAGATACAGAGCTCTCTTCTTTGAAGGCATCCCTGGTCACCCTAATGTGATCCCCAATGAGGTAAGAGATAGAATCCCTAAGTTCACTGGAAATAATGTTGTTACTTGTGAAGAGAATTTAAAATCTTTTGGTGATAAGATGACTGACTTTGAAATTGAAGATGAGGATGTCATCATGAAACTCTTTGTTCAATCTTTAATTGAAGATGCTAGGGATTGGTTCAAAAACTTACCTAATGACAGTATTTCCTCTTGGGAGGAATTTGTAAAATCCTTTAGGGAACAGTATAGGGAGCATGTTAATTCTGGATATATGTTAAATGAGTTTAATAACATCGAAAAATTCCCAAATGAAAATATGGCTGATTTTAATAGTACGTTTCAAAAGGCCATGAACAAATTGTTCCAATTTTTGAGGTTAGATGAGGAGGTATGCCTTACCATTTACATAAATGTTGTTGATGGAAAAATGGCTTATCTTCTTAGAGATAAAAACCCAACTACTTTAAGGGATGCTTACAAGATGGAAATTGACATTGAAAGTAATAGAAGAGCATCAGGAAAATTGGGGAAGAGGGAAGACAATAAACTTTGGAAAGAAAAGGGATCAGCTAGTAAAAATGTCAAAGAAGGTGATACAGTGGATAAATTGGTGAGTGCAGTAAAAGACCTTGCTTCCAAGATGGATAAAAATGATAGAGGAGGGTACCGAGATAATAAGTATAATAACTAAAGATTTGATAGACAGCCCAATCTGAGAGATTATCCATACAAGACCAATTGTAATAATGGAAAACCTATCCTTGAGGGACAAGACAACCCAAAAGAAAAAGAAACTCTAGATCCCCTAAAAATAAACAATGCCAACTATGTTGAGAATACTCCCTGGTCTGATGCTTGTAACATGCCACACTCTCCCTATCAATGTGTAGTAGCTCAAGCTTTGTTTGAACAAACAGAAGAAGGAGAGAAGGAAGGCCCTGCTATCAACATGTTCACAATAAAGAAACCTTATCCATGGATCCCTGATATTGCCTCATCCTCTGATGATTCATATTCAGAGGATAATCATTGTTTTACAAATCAGTTACAATGTTCAACATATCAAAATGATCAGGATGAATATGTTTCACAAGAAACTATAAACATTGTGGGTGATGATAGTTCATAATCTCATTTTAGAACTCCTACTAATGAAGAGAAAAGGTCTTTAACTATTGCGGCAATTAATCAAGCCAGAAATGCCTACAACTTAAGAAATAGGATAGTACAACCAGCTCAAGGCAAGTCTACCCCTGCTTATGTTAAGAAAGACTCGCCTCAAGTAAGTAAGGGTTTCCATCCTAAGAATGATGGCCAAGCTAAATGTTGCAAGCAGGCTGGATCTTCTCAGGATCATATCAAGGAAGGGATGTCAAAGAAGGAAGTGGTGCCAAATGAGAAACTCAAGAAAATGAAGAAAGTCAATGATATACCTCTTGAACTGCCTCATTTTGATATGAAACATGCTTTGACCCAATGAAAGTCTCAGTCCCACTTATGGAAATGTTGAAAATAAAAGAACATAAGAAAGTTGCTCTGGCATTATTAATGGGAATAGATGATGTATCTACCCCTAATCATGAGGAAATACCTTTGACAATAAATAGTGCTAAAGAAGATTCTCCATTAGTGAAAGGAAAAGGAAAGAGTGCGGAATTTTCTGACATTTGTATTGGAAATATAATAACCCAAGAACCATTGTCTGTTGATCCATTCTATGTCACCTTAATGGTAAATAATTTTTTGGTGAAAAATTGCATGATTGATTCTGGAGCAGTGGCAAATGTAATTTCTTATCATGTGATGAAATAATTAGGCCTCCGGGTTACTACACCTGTTGTAAGTTGCTATGCCATGGATAACAGGGAAGTTCCTGTGATAGGGACATTGAAGGATATTGAAGTGAAAATTGTTGCCTTCCCTGAAGCAACATATAGGATGGACATAGTGGTAGTGGATACTAAACCATATTATGGTATGCTTCTGTCAAGGCAATGGGTAGAAACAGTAGGAGGAAAGATGCAGTTGGATTTATCTTATGCAACTATACCTGTGAATGGGAATGAGGTCAAATTGTACAGAGAACCCTGATCATCTATTATGGTTGAGGTGGTCTTACACTATCAATTAAATTTTTGTGTGAATGTTGATATGGAAAATTTTATGGTTGAAGAAGTTAAGCCACAGTTGAAAAATACTAACCCAATTGTGGATGAATTATTGTTGCAACAAAATGGACTCTGGAAAATGTACTTCGATGGAGGATGTTCAAAAGAAGGATCTGGAGTAGGAATCTTGTTGATATCCCCATCAGGTATCACTTTCAAATATTCATTTATGTTAACTTTTCAATTCACAAACAATACTGCCGAATATGAGGCTTTAATCTTGGGAATGGATATTTCCATCAAGTTAAAATTCAAATTAAAATTCAATCAGTCTTTATACTCATGTTATTTCAAGTACAAGTCTAGTTAATTGTATTAAGTAAAATTCATCTTTGTGATTCCTTGAAGAGTGAATCAATAGGTTAGGCTTCCTAGGCCTAAATGGCATAAAAAGAAGAAGGATCTCCAATCCTTAATACACTATTAAAACTACTGAAAGCTGATATTCTGTCAGAGGTGTACCCACCTGGGTGTGTGGAGCCCAAAGTGTAGAAGGATTTTCTATCCTTATTAATTATCCCTTTTTATTGTGACAATCTAACTTGGGTATAAGATAATCTGGCATTTATTGTCATTATAATCAACTCTGCAAGAAAAAGAGCTGAAAAATTGGCGAATCTACTGGGGATTCTTGTAATGCTCTCAAAGTCGTGATCATGAAAGCATTTGTCCTTACAATATTGAGAATCGGTTTGTTCTTCCTTACAAGTATTAAAGCAAGTTTATTTTGCTTATCTGCTGTGGTGCATTGTCTGAAGGTCCTGATTCTAAAGATGATACAAATTTTGTCTCAGTTGGAATAGTTGATAACTTTGAAATATTTGATATGATCCCTTGTCTCTTTTCAAGAGAAAATCCGCTGAACAAAAAAGATTTGTAGTTACGGGCAGTGAAAGATCATTTTCTTCAAGTTACCAGGTGAAGAATTATCAAACTTAATATATCTGCAAAAATATGTTAGTTGCTTATTTGTTATAAGGCAATATCTAAGATAGGACAAAGTGTTTGATCTTTATATATATTAATCCTCTGAAAAGAGGTGGAAACTCTAACTTCTGTGGAATATTAGGGCTGAGGAGAAAGGAAAGCACAAGAAATTTGAATCATTATGGATTGGGCCTTATGTTATATCTAGGATCTTTGGGAAATATTCTTACTTCCTCAAGAATCTAGATGATGAAGAACAAGAATTGCCAGTGCATGGACAATTCTTGAAAATTTTCTTTAATTAACTTCTACTTTCCATGCACAGTAGTCTGTAATATATGTATAGGTGTGTTTCCCTTCCATTTTGTGTTTGTTTTAGGTTTCAGGTTAGTCCAGTTTGTGGTCTGCTTCCCCAGAGATTTGTGGCTCTTGTTATAACCTAATGTTTAAACATCCTCAAAGAGAGCCACTATTGGTGTTATTTCTTGTCTAATTTATGTCTTGTAATTTTCTTAGGGTCTCCTGTCATTATTGGTGTCAAGGGTTTTAGGATTGAGTTTCAAATTATTTTCATCTCTCTGTAAAAGTTCCCCAAACCCTCAGCCTAATTGAAAATGGTTAAAAATGACTAAAAAAACCCTAAATGCCTTGGCCGGTTCTATTTTCGTGTTACTTTTTTAGTCTCTTAAGTCATTTTAAGTCATGTGTTTGTGTTGAATGGGTTGCTTTTGTCAAAATATTGTATCATCCTAAATGCTTTAATAATTCCTAAGTCTCACCATGTAGGTCCCTTTTACATCATCCCCTTATGTATCAAGCAACTCAGAAAAGATCGGACGGTGCACTTATTCGCTTATATCCAAGATGCTCAACATCTAATGTATAAGCGACAAGTGGAGGCAACGCGTGTCCTTGGTGGGGCCGAGCATGTTAATAAAGTCCTCTGTTAAAAGGAAAACAACTCAAAAAAGATTGAATGGTGCACTTATTTCCTTATCTCCAAGATGCTCGACATCTAACATATAAGAGAATAAGCGGAGGCGACACGTGTCCTTGGTGGGGCTGAGAATATCGTACAGGCATTCTGTTAAATAGTACACAAGTTTGGAAAGATCTGAAGGCTCGCTTAATCACTTATATCCAAGATGCTCAACATCTAATGAATAAGCGAATAAGAGGTGATGACATCTGGCAGTTGGTGGGCCCTGGCACTCAAAGCTAGCGAAGGTTTAAATTTTAGTTAAGTTGTTTCATATCTAACGGCTCGCTTAATCGCTTATATCCAAGATGCTTGACATCTAACGAATAAGAAAATAAGAGGAGGAAACACATGTCCTCAGTCGACAGTGATTTTTGAGAAAATAAGATAGTCGTCAGATGCGAAGAGTGATGTCCAAAATCGACGGCTCAAATTCAAAATTGACAGAACAAGTTGCGGAGAGCTGTTAAACCGTGAAATTGAAGCTGTGGATTAATTGCAAAACATGCGACACCTCTAGTTGAATTAAATTCGAAAGACTGATTTGATTGAGGCCATGAAATTGATTAATCCAATTGCAACCTCAATAATTCACCAAAGTTATTTGAGCAAAGACGGAATTGCGGAGAAAACTAGCTCCACGCGACTTATGTGCAGAACAGGTAAGCTTATTGTTCACTTGCATTCAAAATTGGGGTAGAATTTACAGTTCAGAGAAGGTTTTAGAGCTCTTATTTCAGAATCTAGTTCTAGTATTGATAGAAAACCCTTAGAATGGCCCCTCGATTTGAAATTTTGGGACAGGTCGATTACCAAAAATGCAATGTTAAGGAAGATTTGTTGCAGCAGTTACCATTGTCTTCAAGGGATGCCACACAAGCTAAAAAAGTGGTTCCACAACATCCCCACTTCAAAATTGGGGAAGGATTATATGATTTGGGTAGGTGGACAAAAGATTCTATTACTAGTTTTGATGGCCTTACTCTGTTCAGGACGGCCTATAGTCAAAGGAATGCCTCTACTCTGGACTGCAATATTTGGGAATTAGATGTGCGAAAACTGATAGCTCCCGGTGTGTTCATGGATACTGATTTATTCATCTTGATCGTGAACACTTATGATAAGGTGGCTAGGGTTATTAGGGATACCCGGGGAAACATAATATTGACTGTATCAGCAGATGAAATCAGAAGGATTTTCAAGCTGACTGATCCCTCCCAAAATATGGATGATATTGTTCTTGAGTATTTCAAAGAAATATACAATAACCAAAGAGACTATTACAGGGGTGAAGTAGTGAAGGGGTATGCCAAAAAAATAGGAGACTTGGTAGTGATAGGGCCTAGAACCCTAGAACCCTTTAAATTGGATCTTTTCAATGGCAAAGCCAGAAAAATGTACAGTGCCTTGTGCAATGTTTTGGGGATAAATGAAGAGGGGGCAATGCCTGTCCATATAATGTTGATGGTTGCTCAGATTCTACATCCCCACTTGTCAGTGGTTTTTGATTATGCATCTTATATTGCTCAGGAAATGCATGATGGTTTGTCAAGGATCCAAGATGGCAATATATAGAAACCAATGGCTTGGTATTCCCTCATGATGCATATGTTCTTATTCAATAGTGCTGACTTCTTTGAAGAAGAAATGCAATTGGAAAAATTCCAAGATGGTAAAGAGTTGCCTGTTCAGATGTGGAGTGCAAATTTGTCCTAGGATAGAAAGAATGCTAGCTATGTGTATTTTGACAAATTTTTTGCAACCAGACTTAATTCATTGCTAAGCAACCAAAATGCTAGAGTTCATAATGAAATAATGATGCTTTTAAGGCCTATGGAGTATGCCCCGGAGTTGAAAATTTCTCACAACTGGGGAGATTTAATCTTGTACCCGTTTGCCACAGTGATTAGGGTTTATGGTTTTAGAGGTACTCCTTATGTGTTACCCTATAGAGTCCCACTCAAGATTGGGATAGCAGAAATTATAAGACAATTAGGTGGGCTGCAGGAGCAAGCCTTGACCGAAAAGATGAAGGGAAATATCTTTCGTACCCTCACTAGAGCCAGTCACTTTATCATAACAAAAGGGGGGTGGACACAGTTTGGAAAATAATTTGAGCCCTATCATTTATCCACTTCCATATCCAGGTGTGCAGATAATGAAGATTTTATCATGGGCATGTTCAAGAAGATGACCAATTGTATAATGCTAAAGCATCAATTCTACTATCCAGAGGATATTATCAGGAACATTTTTGACCTAGAGATTCAAGAAGTTAGGAAGGAAAAATGGATGGCATATAAGAAATCCTAAGACTTGGTCCAGAATTTTGACAAGCCCTATGATCCTCTAAAGGATTTTTTCCCATGGTCTTATAAAATTGATTCACTAATGAATCTTTTTGAGAAAATAATGCAAACCCTAAATGAGAAGAGGTAGAGAGAAGTTGATAATGATCCAGAAAAGGCTCTTGCTATTTTGAATAGATTCCCACAAAGTAGAATAGCTCCACCTGGGAACTATATAGTATACAAAAGAAGAGGATATACCACTGTTGCTCACAGAGTTGATAAGCCCATTCAGCATAAGGGAAAGAGGCCAATGGATACTGATGTTCAATAAGTACCCTCTCTGAAGAGGCAAAGGGTGAAGACAAAAGAACAAGGAAGTGAATTGTATTCTCCTTCCCAATCCCGTATGCAATATGATGACCAAACCATTGCTGAGCAATTGCTCAAGATGAGAAATGCTGGTGAAGTAGTTGTTACCACTCAAGAAATACAAGAAGGGATGCCAGAAGAGCCTAAACATACATCATCTGACCTCACAGTGGCAGAATTTGTTGGCAAGGAATTAGATCCTATGACCAAACAAGCTAGTGATGAATTCTTGTTTGATGAAAATTTCATCAAAACTAGGGCTTTTATTCAGTTCCTATGGAGATGCCATATTGGTGAATACAATGATAAGTGCCAGAAAATGATAGAAGTTCAACCCAATGCTGCCAAGGAGGACATAGAGAAAGCAGTCAAGCAAGAATTGATATCAAAGTTTGATAAGATTACTCCTGAAGAGGGTAGACAAATGATAAAAAGGCAAGGAGGTCTCATACAGCCACTATGGGATTTAGCTGATGCAATGGTTTTTGATGCTATAAGGAAACAAGCTAAACCCATAAGCCCTGCTGGGACATCAATTGGTGCCCAATTTAGTGAGGATCATGCAACATTGGCAATCTAGTCACTAAAGAAAAAAGACAAGAGAAGAATTAAAGAAGATGATGAGAGTGAAGACACATGGAGCCTAATTGTGAAAATGGTTGCAGATACCTCAGGAACTAAAGTGGCTAACCTTGTTGTATAAGTTGCCAATTTGAGCATGAAAGTGTCAGAGAAAGAAAAGGAAGCATATGCTAGTGTGAATGAAAGATATGAGTTTGTGCTCAAATCTTACAACGAAGAGAAGATGAAATATTTTATTAAGGATAACAAAATAGCAGAGTTGGAAGGTAAGCAGAAGATTCAAATGGTGCCCCAAAGGCTAATTGCTCAGGACCCATATCAGCCTTCCTCCTCAAGTCCATTTATAACATATCCCCCATCCCCTACACCTCTAGGTCCTACTACTCAGGAAGCTATTGATGCCAAGAGAGCAAAATTAGAAGGTGAGAAGAACAGGCTAATCAATGAAAGGACAAGATTAGAAGAAGAGGGTAAGAGGGACTTAGAAGATTCCCAGGCCTACAAAGAATTTGAAGAATTGGTGAAGCAAAAGCACAAAAATCAAATATTTTCAAATCTCAAAAGATGTGCTAGTGAAATTAACCTTGCTAACCTCTACTCACTGGGAAAAATGATCACAAGCATCACCAGCTGGCATGAGGATGAAAAGAAGCAATGGGAGCTGATAGTAAATAAGTGGAAAGGGAAGGCATCCCATGTCAAATATTTATATTCCCTCTCGAAAGAACAAAATAATATTGATTTTGTCCTAACAAGCATTCACAAGTGTCTCAAATTGATGATCAATTTAGACACCAAAAGGAACATGGTTATGAGGAAAATCATAACCCTAAGGGGAAAGTTTTCCAAGGATAGGTATGATATGTATCCTAACATGTTATAAAAGGATGGGAGCATAAAGAATGAAGCCCTATGTCTGAGGCAGTTAAACGAGTCACTGACTAGCAGGACAAAGAGTATTGTTACACTGGCAAACACTGGCTGGTTTGTATTAACCATTGATATTTTGAGCAAAGCTAAGGCATTTTTTGAATCTTGGGAAGCAAAAGTAGAGAAGGCTAACAGTGATTGGGAGGAGTTCAACAACCACAAAGATGAAGTTCTCAACCTCGAGTGGCCAAGTGATGAGGTGTACACTGCTTGGGTCAATAGATATGGTATAGTTACCCCCATAGCATGAAATAGAAAATATGAAGGAGACAACTAGCATCAAGGAGGTTAAGATAATGGAGAAGATCAAATATTAAGACCTCTACACCAACAAGAGAACAAAATCCAGGTGACAAAGACCCAACTACCTCGGAGCAACTTCAAGCATTCAGGCAGTCACAAGACAAATGATTACATGGCTTATAGCAAATATTGTTATCTCATCCGCCATAAGTTTTGTCTCTTTTTGAAACTGTATTTTGTCCTTTAGCCCAGTCAT
>MU224114.1:503894-515707 GCA_018584345.1 Thuja plicata
CCATGGAAAGAGGGTGAAGAGTTTCTTGAAAAGAAACGGTTGCCTCTTCACTTTCATTTGAGACAAAAATGCATGAATTATTTAATTAAAAGAGTGGATTATTGCCACATGAGTGACCTTTCATATATAATTATGGAATTATTTTTGAGGATAATCCATCCTAATAATTAAATAACTATTCAATTCCTTTTGATGTGTATTAGCTAAAGGGGGTAGAATTGATTTAATTTAAAAGCACTTAGGACTTTAGAATTAAATCAATTAATCATAGGGATTTTTAGCTAATAAACCTTGATAATTTAGGAATTAAATATAGTGTCAGATTTATGCAAATTTAGGTTTTCTGCATTTGAGACTAAGTCAATTAAAGTCAATTAGGAGGAGAATTTTCCTAGTACAATAGGACTTCAATGATGAGAAAATTGAAGGAACACACCAAAATTGATTAGGATTATAAGCTGCCAATTTTGGGGTGTTACACCTAGCTACAATAAGAAAATTGTGTTGAACCTATAGGGACATCCTGGTGTTCTCTGAACTACCTCATAACCTTGTCTCATGAATCTCAATGATGCATTGTTTTTGTGTAGTCCAGACAAAAAAATAACACTTATGAAGACAAAAATCCAAGTGCTCTTCCTAGACATCCCATGTTGGGAAATCAAGGTAAGACCTTCAAGTAAACTCTTAAAGAATGTCCAACTCATGCCTTCAATATTTGACACGACCAACCTACCTCTTATGTGTTGACTCATAGTGATAGATAAATGGTCATCATCCCTATAATGGTTTCCTGATATAAAGAAATAAACATAACTCTATGTGCTCCCAGGCCCATACCTAGATCAGTGTCACTCTGCATCTCAGATACAGTGCCCCATGATAAGTGATATCATGCATCTGAAAGTATAACATCATGAGTACACATGGACCCCAAGCATAAACTATGATATTTGTAATCATGCTATAGATCACCTCACACCATCCTATGAATAATCCACACCCTCTCTTATGTGAAACCAATACCCCTATAACCAATCCACATAGTAACCCAAATAATTCCTCATAGTTGATCACCATGTCCTTCCATTAGATCTCATACTAAGGGACCCCCAACTCTGCCTGGTCCACATCAAAAATATCACATAGTTCCCTTATTCCTTCCCATGGTGCATAAAATAATCTCTTCATCCGAATAGGTAGTCTCAGTATCCTATACACGTCCTCCAAGGTCACCATGCACTCTCTTGTAGGTAAGTCGAATGAAGAGGTCTCAAAGTGTAATCTCTCATATAGAGTAGTAATAAGACCTTTGTTTGTACTAATCTAGGGAATCAAAGTTTTATGAAGGATTCTCATCCCATCAATTTTGTCTTGCTCCTCCTGGGTCAACCTATTTTTGTATTCTAGGGTATGGGGATGATTCTCTTGAGTAATCAACAATGAGTCTCAAATCTAAATAATAAAAAATATAGAGGCAAATCACTCAAGATGTGAAAAAAGGCCATAACAATGCAGTCATTCTATAACTAATGAATCACATTTAAAAATGATGTCATTAATTGTAAAAGGGTCCACAAATAGTCAAATGCATACAATAAAAAATATAGATGCGTATAATAATTTTTATCTGATTTATTAGGCAATTGTGTACAATCCATATGTTAGATGTGGCTCAATTTAAAACAAATGCATCATGAAAATGCGACTAATGTAGAATAATTTGGGCATATCAAATTGTCTGTTGCATATCAAAATAAGAAGATGTCTTTCTTTAAAAGTGATTATGGTTTAGTTAATGAGAATTACCAACCAATTGTGTCGCATTAACCGCAGTTGCAACGAATTCAACATGTAGTTGTGACTTGGTTATAAGCCTAGCTACAATCTAGTTTTCTAAAAACACAAATATCAAGAAATAAAATGCACTAAATGACACATATGTATTGGTGCTAGCAAGCCTACTAGACGCTGATTGGTCTTGACCCAAATGTCGATGTGAACTCCATTCTTGTACTCCACCATATCTCTCCAAAGTCACTCTGAGATATCTCTGCTCCACTATTTTTCCAAAGCTTATGAGTGCACATGAACCTAGAAAATGACCCCTAGAGGACCCTTTTATACCCCCCAAGCCCTCTGCAATGGATGTGCACCCTTTCCATTTAAAATATTTGTGTAGCCTTTGACTTCTATAGCCCATAAATTTCACGTGTAACCTACGTTTTCCAATCCATCAGTTGCGTTGGAATCCTATTAATTTTGACAAAAAAATTAGCCCTTTGCAATATTTTTGGCTCAATTTATTGAGGGGGCACCATAATACCTAGTCAGTATTGAAATATCACCGAGGCATACTGAGGCATGTTTTTTATCGGTTAGTCTTATAAACAACATCATAAAACACATTGTCTCAAAGAGGGGCAAAATGTATACACCTAAAATTGTCCCATCGCCTATGCATGATGATAATACTAATTTACCTCTTAATGGATTAAATAATCTTAATTATTTAATTAATTTGTGATGTTATCTTAATTATAAATCAAATTTGTCTTTTCCCTCTAAGATCGATAATTGAATGCTTTTAATTAATTATTTAATGTCCATTTCATTAATCATAAATTATTTTCTAATTTCATCTAATAATTCTTCTAAATATTAATTAAATGATTTTATTATTTATTTAATGTCTTTTCTAATTTTAGTTAAATAATTCTTATTATTTAATTAAATTAACATTCCTCCATGTCATCATAATTAAATTATTATTTCAATTATTTAATTAACTAATATGTCTTCTATTATTGAATAAAATAATTGTTTTATTTAATTATTCTACTTCCACAAAGTCAACTCAATCTTCTAAAATAAATAAATAATTTTATTTATTTATTTAATCAGGTACAATTAAGTAAATTTTGAATTTATTTAATTATAATTATTCTTCTACTTCTACTTCCACCTCTAAAGACAAACACTAACTTTCAATCTAACCAACCCATCTATTTCTATAATCTGTCCAATCACTTTTCATAATTAATCAATCTAATTAATTATCAACTCACTCAAATCAATTAACTGTCAATTATTCTCACTTCATTGGTCAATCACTTAGTCTTCTAATCAATCAATTCTACCATGCATTCAATTAAGTAAGTTAACTCTCAGTCAGTCTAAATTATCAATTTAATCAAGTATAGTCTAAATGAGGCTTAACTATTCTTATCAATCAATCATAACTATCTATTAAAATTCTTGAAATCTATATAATGAGGGTGATTCCTCTTATTCACAACCACAATTTTTGAATTCTCGTGTTATCATAATTGGAGCAAACCTGAAGGCTCACAATTGCAAAGAGAAAGAGAAAAGACAAGGAAGGCTTTATTGGTTTGATACTTGTTTATGATTGATTTATTTATTTCTTGTATTGAATTATGTCATTCTTTCTTGAATAGGAGTACTTTTTTTGTAGAAATCTAGGTCTTATGGTTGGATCTAACATTGGTTGTTGTAGATATACAGATGATTTGATATTTTACCCTTATTAAGGGTGTTAATAAGAATAAGTCCTGATGGGAGAAATTGAAAAAGATCAAGGGTTTTTCTTGGAATCCAATTATTAAAAATGTAGGGCATACTAAGGTGGGTAATTTTAGACTAATAGCGTGGGTGGAAAATCAAAATTCACATGCTAGAGGACCATCAAATGATTAAGTTGTGGGGAACGATGAGCCCAATTTATGTTTCCTTTATTATATACTTTTATGTTGGGTTAGACTTTGTTTTGTTGTTATAAGCCTCTGGACTATGTAGTTTTATATCTTTTTACTAAGTCTTTTTCTATGTCATGATGATAAACCATCTTGATAAATCAATGTCATTTGTGATAAAAAAAAAATATGATCCTTATGAATGCAATATAATTATATATTCTCATAAGTTATTATGGTAAATATTATATTTAAAATATTAATCTATAAGAAAAGATAAGTTACATGGAACTAACCTTTTGAATGCGGGTATTTGAATAATTTAAATGATATTAAGATACAATAGGTCCTTTGAAGCTATAAAAGTGCATCAAGGAAGGAAGAGGTCAACGAAGTTATGAGCAACAATCTAGTTGTTTCTTTTATAGAAGAATTCTTCAAAATAGTTGGAAAAACATTTACCTTCCTAACTTCTTGCATGCTTGATTATAGATAATATTTAGGAAAAGACTTGGATTGAATTATGGTTGGACAAATCCACTCTATTCCACTTTGTTATGTTCCTAATTTCTAGTTTTCAATAATAGCACTCTCCCTAGATTTGAGGGATAGAGGTGTTGATCTAGTTAGTTTAGTTTAGTTTATACTTTATATAAAGTCTCCCATGTTTTCTTAAGAAACTGTTGGTTGAGAAATGTAAAAAACTTTTGTATTTGTTGTATTTTCTAAATAAGAAGTCATTTTTACTACTTCTGTGTTATCAAGCATGATTGGATAATAATGTCTTGGATGTTTTATCTTTTGATGACATAGTTGTTAAGAAAGAGTACTCATCCAAGGGGGAACTTGGTGAGGAATCCTTTTACTTTATTTATGTAGTTTAGCTTATTTGCTTAGCACTCTACTTCTGTTAATCTCATAATTGGTTATTCCCACAGCCGTAAAAACACAAATCTATGATTGTTCCTACAACCAAGACAAAACAAGACAATTAGCTTAGTTGAAAAATTGATGCTTCAGTATAAGTTTAGGTTAAATTTATCCATGGAAAATTATAGATAAAGTTGTTTCTGCAATTCCTTTATGTTATTCAGTTCAATGTTTCTTTTGTTAAATTTAGAATTGTATGGCTTCAAAGAATATTAGTGCATACATTGTGGTGTGCCATTTAAAGTATACATACCTGGATTGATAAGTAAATGAGCCTTGATAATAAATTTTGACAGTTACCCAGTTAAGAAAACATGTACCTAAGTTGAGGTATTATACCCAGCTATCTAGACATTGTCAAGAGTCAACAAAGCCTCAACTAAATCATCGTATAAAGCTTGTCCTTTATCTGATTTTTTGGAAACAAATATAAGGTCAAATTCACTTAACACCATAACCCATTGCACCTGGAATCTTGAAAGATCAATTTTTGAAAAGAGATGTTTTAGAGGCAACTTTGACAATAAGATGAGTTTCTACATTAATATTATAATGCCTTAACTTTTGAGTTGCAAAAATAAAAGCAAGACATTTTTTTTCTATTGTAGTATATCTAACCTCATAGTCAATCAAAGTATGAGTTATGTAGTATACAAGATGCTCTTTACCATCTTTATCATGATGGGCTAGAAAATTTGCAAGAGTATTAGAATTAGTGTAAGTGTAAAGAAGAAATGTTTGATTACGAATAGTAGGTTGTAAGATAGGAGAACTAGCTAGATAACATCTTAAGTCTTCAGAGGATTTTTGACAATCAACATTATATTGGAAAGCATGATCATTTTTAATAAATTAAGTGAAAGGAAGTGTTTGATGAACAAGGTGTGAGTCAAACCAACAAATAGCTTGATTATTTTTCTTGTAAACTACATAATTGAGAATTTTTTGGGGAGGCGAAATATTAACAATAACATCAATTTTATTTATGTCTGCCTTGATCCCACGATGTGATATTATGAATCCTAATAGTTTTCCGTTATCTACACTGAAAACACATTTCCAAGGATTCAAATGCATGTTGGATTTACAAATTCATTCAAAGATTTGTCTGAGGACTTTAACATGATCTTGGCGCAAAATAGGTTTACCCAAAATATCATCAATGTAATCCTCTAATATTTTATGCATATAGTCCTAAAAGATAAGGGTCACAACATGTTGATAAGTATCACAAACATTCTTTAACCCAAAAGGCATAACAACCCAACAAAGGGTACCCCAATGAGTTATGAAAGTCATCTTATACTGATCTTCGATGTTGAAGAAAATTTGATTGTATCCTAAAAATCCATCCATAAAAGACAACAAAGCATGACTAGTTGTAGAATCAACTATCATATTAATATTAGGAAGGGTAAAATCATCTTTCTATCCTTTTGTTATCCACAATGTTGACCTAAAATGAATTTTGTTCATTTATCTTATGTTCTCTTCTTCTATTGTGCTCATAGTTCTACTACCTTTGGAGGATGATGTCAATTCATTACTATTATTCTTAATATACATGACTTAACATATGCATACTGACCCCAAAGTTAGTAGATCCTTTTTGTGCTCTTTTTGTCATGTGTTTTATTTCCCTTGATTTTTCCTTGTCTGCAACATATCATAATGAAAATGTGCTTGTCTTTTGGATGCATGTATGCTACCCTAAATCTATTACTCTAGTTAATGTGTATGCAATTTATTTAATGTAGGGGCACACACTCTGATTTTGTTACACATTATGTACACACCACAAATCCAATTTTGCATTCATTATTTTTAGGTTACTTAGAAAACTTTGATTTTTTCATTGTAATATCCTCTTAGCAGTTTCCTTTGGAGGCAATGATTTCCTTGAGTAAATCCTATGGAATTATTTGTAGAAAAATTCCTTGCATGAAATTATTTTCTTGGTTATCCTTGGGATGGGTTTACTAGCATAACGTAGCTTGCTAGACCATCAACTCCATCTTTCACATCTCTCTCTTCAAATGACCCATATTAAGTTTAACCTTACGAGGCTAGTATATTCATGTTTTGTCTTTTTTATCTCTTCATGAGGATGTTATTTTTCTTGGTTTTTAGACTGGTAAGGACCTTGGTTACTTAAGGGCTTGGTGTTTCCTTATCTATGTACTTGGGTTATTTCCTTTTCTTTGAACTACTTTATCATGAGTATGTGTTCGGGCTCATACTCTTGCTAAAGAGGGGGCTAAATATAGTTTTAAATTATAATCACCTTCCTAAGGTGTACAATTTCATTCTTAATTAGCACCCATTTTAGTGTATTTTCACTCTTTCCTGCATCACACATCATGCATTTAAAATTTACTATGAATTTAAATAATAAATATTTAAACTTGAGTCCTCTCTTGATTTAATTTATATGGGGCCCCTTAATTATAGGTGTGGATCTTTAATTATTTCATCTAATTTATCACCACTTGCATACATAAACTCTCTTTTATTATGAGTGGCCTTTTGTATTTGTCCTAATTTCAAGCCCCAACTTCATGCACATTTTTAGAATCCCAATTGACCCCTGAATAAACTCTCAGCCCAAAATTATTGGTATAGTGTGAATCAATTAGTTTAGCTTGTGCCATAATTTGAATTGGAGAAAGGTCCTGAGTTTTTAGCAGGATGCTTAATCCTAGTCAGCTCTCTTTGAGTTTTGAGCTCCAAATTATATAGGTGAGGTATAAAAGCAATACTACCTCCCTCATTTTAGGATCCATCCTATCAGTGCTCATTAAATTCTAAAAATCAAGCAATCAAAAGAACAATCAAGACAATATATTCATATTGATATTCATCCATTCAAGAATCAAGCATGGAAGACAAGGAGCAATGTTATAATGACCCCTCTCTAAAGCAAGATTCAATAATAACTTAAAATATCAAAATAGATAAATAATAATTTATAATTTAATTTAACTAAGATCATTATAGTAGGGGCCCACCACTATAATTTCCCCCCGGGAACCCGTTCCATAGTCTAGTTTCGGGCCCCTACTATTCTAAGGCCCTACTATTCTAAGGGGCCCTACAACAACTATCATTTTTTGGGGGGTAAGAAGGAAGGAACTATAACTATTCTATTGGTACCTTAAAATATTATTGGTGAATTCAAATAAATAGTCAAACAAAAACAAAATATATTGTCATAGCTTTGATAAGGGTATCGGGCATTAATATTGGATACAACCATCACAATTATAATGTTAGGAAAAAAAGGCGCAGAGATCAAAAGATAATAATAAAATACTAAAAAACAATGTTAGTAATCTTAGCGTGGGTCAACCCATGATTATCAATTAAAAGAAGGAATCCCATAAATGTGTTCATGAGTTCTTTAACAATCAATCATTTTGAGATTTATCCATGGTATTGATGGGTGTTCATGTAACCCTTGGCTTTAATTGTGGAGATGGTTTCAAGTACCCTATGAAAATAATTCCCTATTCTCCTTTAGAGT
The DNA here is from genome assembly GCA_018584345.1 of Thuja plicata. Classification (NCBI taxonomy): domain Eukaryota; kingdom Viridiplantae; phylum Streptophyta; class Pinopsida; order Cupressales; family Cupressaceae; genus Thuja; species Thuja plicata. Next base: position 512,064 of record MU224114.1, read on the forward strand.
TAGAAAATAAGTAAGGATTTGGTTTAATGTAATAATTATGGGTTGTATTATGAGCTAATTAACTATCTCTTAATATTGCATGATATTATATAATGACGTATGATAAACAAACATACCCTACTAGGGGACATTACAAATTCCTAGATCAAATCATATGTGAAGGCATCCATGTTCTTATTATCCTACATCCAAAGTCAAAAAAAGTTCAAAGATCATTTTCGAGCATCTTCATAAGTGATTCAAAAAAACAAAGGTTTGTGAAGGTATTGCATATTATCAAGCCTCTTCTATTAACAACATACTTCTACTTTTCAATAATTTTGATTAAATTTCATGGTTAATTCATAAACAAGGATTTGACCAAGGCAAACCCCTTTTCTCCAACATTTTTCCCATTTTCTATGTGCAGGTGACAAGTGGCGTAGTTATGGAGATAACTACAAGAAAACCTGACAAAGAGCTACAGTTGACTAAACTTTCATCATAATTTGGCTAGTATAAGGTGATTCAAACTTTCCATGTACTTCCTACTTTGTCTTGAACCTCATAGGCACACCATGCCTGCTATTGTGGATTGCAATTTAGATTACAGATTAGTCATTGTTCTAGTTTTTCAGATTTGCTTGTGAAATCAAATTTAGAGTTCATATCTATTTACATGCGTAAATACTTTATTTCTCCTCCCATTCTTGCATTTTCCATTCCTAATTTTCTTAATCATTTTTCAACTCAATAGAGAAGGTATCCATGCATCCTCTTAGTGCTTGAGCCTCCTCATGCTTGGTGGATTATCCTTCCTTCCAACGTGATGAAAGAAGATAGGTGTGAGATTCCTAATTTTTTCATTCATCCTAGTGATTGACCCTTGCACCCTCTCTTACAAATTTATCTTTCAATACCGAAGCTATTTCATTTCAATTTGAGAGAAATTAGATTTCCCTTGTTGAAAATATTTCTCATAAGGTATTAAAAATATAGATAAACATAGGGTACAAAAGATCTATTTTCACTTTTTGGGGGACATTATCTCATTGCAATTCTCTTTCCAACTTGAACTCCTTGAATAAGTATAAGAATATTTTTTTCCATCAAGGTTGTTCACGTCATCAAGGCACCTACACCATTGCAACTCCCACATCATAACTCACATTTTTTTAATATAATTTCATCCCCTCCAAAATCACATTAAATAGTAGCAACATGACTCCTATGGTAGATCTAGAGACTAAATTTGACATTCAAGAAATCTAGACTAAAGTGGCTTCCTTGATTGATTCAATAGCATTTTAAAATAATATCTAGGATAAAATTTTAAGATATGATGACTAAAATTGTATCACTTGGTAGTTTAGATCATTTTGATTCTCTTTTAGATATTAGAAGGATTTATCACTCTGATCATTTTTCATCTCTCCCAAGATACTAAAGATTGAAGTGCTCAAGTTTCATGGAGGAGCTATACCCTAGTTAGGTATGATAAAATTTTACCTTGTGTGTATTGAGTTGTACCCAAATTGAATATGTTATAATTTTGATTATTTTTTAAGGATTTGTATCCTATTGGTATCTTTTGTATATACATAACTTGTTAGAAAAGAAAAAAACTCCAGACTTTCAAAAGTCGCAGGGGATTTTAATGAGGATCTTAAAATAAAGTTATTCAAATTGGTATGAAACTTCATTATTATAGATCACGTCATTGAATTTGAAAAGGTATCTAACATGGGAAAAAATATTCAAATTACATTCTCCATAGTTGCTTTATTTTAGGTTTTAAGCCTAATATTCAAGAAAGGTTGAAAACGAGTTCCACCACTTTGCACCTAGTGTTATTAACATAGCTAAAATACACAAATACAAGTTTGAAACAAACAAAAATATTTGGGATTCTCCTGTTAGTCCTTCAAGTACGGGAAACATACATTTTGTTGATGCAATTATCATGATATGAGTTTGTAGAGAAGCCAACAAAAGGGATATGCTTCAATTACAATAAAATGTGGAAGAGATGACAATGCCACATAAATTTGTTGTATCTTATTGATTTTTTAAGGATTCATAATGTTAGTGGGGAGTATTTTCAGGATTGGGATGTATACTTATTATATAATGTGACAATTGAGGATGCTCACATCTCCATTTGTGTTCTTTTAGAATTATCTTCCTATAAAACCCTCAAAATAATTAGCTACACAAAATGACAAAGAGTTGTGATGTTCGCAGTGGGCCAACGTCCCTTGTGGGATTCGTGATATGGTTTAAGAACCTCTTGTGTCTTCTATAAGCCTAGTGGTTGTATCAGGCATTGATAGGTTGATATTTTGGTGCAACGAAAACCACTACTTGTAACAAGTGGTATCAAAGCTTGGTCACAGGTTCAAATCACACATGCCACAATGAGAGACATTGGGAGGGGATTGTTGGTAGTGGGCAAACATCCCTCGCAGGATTTGTGAAATGGTTTAACAACCTCATGTGTCTTCTATAAGTCTAGTGGTTGTATCAGGCATTGATAGGTCGATATTTTCGTGCAATGAAAACCACTACTTGTAACATGTGATACTGATTAATTGAGGAAAATGGCCAACTAACTCCATTATTATGTTTGATCAATTATAATTTCTAAATTATCTAATTAGAATATCATGTCTTGTGGGAGAAAATGTCATAATGTTAAACTCACTTTAGGAGAATATTAATTGATTTTTGATATGTATTCATATGTGGTATTGGGTCTCCACTGGCTGTAAACATTAGGCCCACTAACTTATGAAAATTCCATATTGCGTAAAAAATCTATCCAATAAGGTAAGGACTATACTTTGTAAAGTTTGAAAGAAAGCGATGTTTAAATTGTTAGTTTTCACTAGATGGGGAACATGTGAAAGAAATGAAGCTCTACTATTAAAATGCCTAATTTTTTTTATATTGAGACTAAAATTCCTTTGCAACTTTCTCCTCCTCTAGATATGTGAGGGCTATTTGATTGCTATTATCAATTGTTTGAAGAACCCAAAGGATTACTTCCTTAAATTTTGCATGGTAATATTATCTCTCACATTATTTGTAGTCAATGTAATGTCCACTCTTGGGACCCTAATTAATTTATCCTAAAAATATTAATTAGGGTTTGGATTATAATGTTCCTTGATAGGATCAATTATTTATCTCATTAGATTTAATTTATCTTTAATGCTCATGTCCAATATTTTTACTATTCTAGCTCAAGATGGAAGGAGTGGGTGTTATCCAAGGTACCTAGAGACCAACTGCAATGGGATCCCTCAAAGTTTACAGGTCCAAACCCAAACTATTGGGACAGATAGTCATTTCTTGGATTTAGACAAGCCCCTCCTTCGTAACATCACAAATTTCATTTCTATAAGTCAAATTGTAATAGGATTGTAATATAATTTCTATATACAGATATTCTAACCATTCATTCTCGAAACATATAATTATGATTTCTCTTCTATTATCATATATATATATAGACATATATTTGTAATTCTAATTTCATACTTATCAACATATATAGATAACATATATAAGATAAATCTTATATTTAAATATATTATAGCATTCTATTATATAGTCCAACTATATATCCTAGATATATATATATATATATATATATATATATA
>MU224114.1:536221-575618 GCA_018584345.1 Thuja plicata
CTATGGATCAAGGCACAAGAAGACCAGGTATGCCCCCCACAAGATGAAGCCTCCCACACCCCCAACAAAGTTAACAAATAAGAATACTTTCTTTACGTGAAGGTTTTGGTAAAAATATTGGAAACTTACTTGGATGTTGGGCAATAGTAGACTGATGACTTGTCCATGAATAAGATCCCCAATGTAGTGTATTTGGATTTCAATATTCTTGGTCCTTTGATGATGGATTGGGATACATGATATTTGAGTAGCACATTGATTGTCTCAAAATATGATTGATGGTTGTTTAGATTGAATATATGATTGATGGTTGTTTAGATTGAATACCAAACTCAATGAGAAAATTCTGAAACCAAATAGCCTCAGTTTTGGTACTTGGCTTCAATAGAAGATGGACCAATAACAAACTGCTTCTTGCTCACTAACAAACAAGTCTTGATCCAAGTGAGAAGCTATAAGTTGGAGTCGTGAACTTATAGCTTCTCACTTGGTTCAAGACTTGTTTGTTAGAGAGCAAGAAGCAATTTTTTATTGGTCCATCTTCTATTGAAGCCAAGTACCAAAAATGAGGCTATTTGGTTTCAGAATTTTTTTTTTTTTTAAATTCAATTTTCGTTGAAATTTTGGCATTAATTGGTCGAAAGCTTGCGTCGTGGGTTTAGCATCCTGGTTGAAACAAAAAGAGTTTGGTCTAAATGTTTTGACCATTCTGTGTCAAAATCTTGCATCGTGGGTTTGGCATCCTGGTCGAAACAGAAAGATTTTAGTCGAAATGTTTCGACCATTCTGTGCCAAAAAATTTCAAACATTTTGACTAAATTTGGTTGAAAATTTTCAAACATTTCAACGAACATTGGGCGCAGTTTTGACAAATAATGTGGGCATTTGAATATGCTAATTTCAACCAAGTTTGTGTATAAATTTTGACGTTAACAAGAATGTGTCAATCTTTCAACGATAAAAATACCGACAAAGCAATTTGTGGGTCTTTCGATCAATCTGCGTAGATAATTCGACCAAATTTCATCGAAAATAGGGGCCAATTTTACTAGTGTATGTGTGTGCTTTATTTATACTTGAAGGTATTATGAAAAACTACTTCTGAAAGCATTAGGATAAAGGAATGATAGATTTGATTATGAAAATAACATGGACTGATGCTTTCATGTTGTTCTTGTGTATGTCACGGATGGAACGACACATTATAAGAGAGGGGGAATATTGTCGAAGAGAGGAAAACTAACCTTGTAAAACTATAAGGTAGTAATGGAATTCACACACTCACATAAGATTTTTTTCTTGAAATGATTACTTGATACATGTGTGTTTATTATCTTTGGGAAGGCGCCTAGTTAAATATGCAAGTGAGTTATTTCATAAATAAATTTTGATGCTTGTGTTTGCAATATCTAGATGAAATATATTTCCCTTAAAAGTGTGTTTTCGAGGTATTTGGAAAAGTTGAGAGTATTATTTGATGACATATGTGTATTGTATTGATTAAGCAGTTGAAAAAAATAGAAGAATATTGTATTGTGCTTTCAACAGAATTAGAGACCATGTCTTAAATGACAATGTCAGATTTATTAGATTGATAATAATTTTCTTCATTGAGGCATCGTGGACGATGCCTTTTCTAAGAGGGGAAGGATGTCACAACCCATTTTTTTAGCGTTCAATTTAAGATTCCCTAAATTCCAACAATTAGTTAGTCCCAACAAAAAAAAAACATATAAATAAATATAGCAAAACTTATTTATAGGGGATAAGCCAGAAAGTAAAAAAAAAGATAGTTATGATGGAAACTGGGGAAATAAATGTGTATGCCAGTAGTGGAGAAAGAACACGATCTTCATTTTCTTGAATCGAGAGTTTTAACTAAAAAATAGGAAATGACTTTCAGGGGTGGAATTGAGTCATCTATTTTGAAAATAGAAAGAAAACTAATGTTTTCTTTGGACACGACACTTAGCTCTCCCTCTCTCTCTTCTGGAAAAAAATGCAGGAGTGAAGAATAGAAGAAAATTGATAGAGACATGACAAGAACAATAAAGAAGGGAAGCATATTACTGGGTTGTTTTTTATTCTGGTACCAACAATGTTTCTTAGGAATGTAGTAGTTTGGCTCATTCAGGAAGAAATTGTTGCTTAAACATTCTATGAAATCCTTTGTATGTTAAATAGACCACACTTTGTTTTTTTCAATGAAGATTATTGTTTTTGTGTACAATGAGGGTTTGTACTATATGGGAACTTCTATTTTCTTCATTCTGAGACCCTAAAATCCTACTCTATCCCTAGTATGGTTGTTGGCATTGAAAGTCTTCCTTGAAAGGATCCTCTCATTAGGCTTGCTACTGCTAAAAGAAGTTTGTGAAATATCATGAGAGATTGAATTGGTAGCTAAACTGAATAATTTCTTTACTTGCATGTGGTTATATAACACCGATATACGAGTGTAGATGTAGTGAATCTTCTATAGTTTAGGATCAGAAATGAAGTGTAAGTATATGGTCTCAGTTCTGTCATAACCCGTCTCAACCCATTTTGAGAATAGTGTACTTCCTTAATTTCATTGCTTGTGTAACTTTGTGCATCCCTCCATTCATAGGCAGATTCTGAAACTAAATTGGATTTTCTCATATAAATCCTAAATAATTGATATTTTCTGAAATCTCCCTTAGGAACTTGGTTGATTAGATTGAATATGAGTCTTTAAAACTAGTTCTCATTATGCGTGGAGTACCATACATGGAAGAGGAAAAAGAACTGATATTATGACTCAATTTTAAACATGAGAGCACATATGATGATCTAATCACCATTTTGAATATTACATATGATGGACATTGATCATTCCTTTTAATGAAATTGTTATCTTTAAATTTAGACTCTTAGCGTAAAAGACCAAGTTCGGTCTGTTACCCCTTAGTGGCTTTTGTATGAAATCCTTTATTTTTGTTAAGAAATTTAACCGTAAGGAATTAAATTGCCACTGATTCACTCTACTCTACTATGTTAAGATCAATGGTTGTTTTTGTTCTTGATTTCATGCAATTATGCTTATGTTCATTCAAATTCTCTTCTTGTTGGAACCAATACAACATGAGGATCTTACTGCAAGTTGTGGTTAGGTAAATTAAATACTGAAAGGCAGATTCCTTGAGCATTGTAACTAAAACTCTTTTGGATATAGTTTTGAAAGGTTCTTGAAATAATTGATAATCTATTGTGTTGATAGTGAGTATGATAAAAACATAAATTCTGCAATTTGAAGCATGGTTGTGATTCAAGGTGGACTAATTTCATAGAAATGTTTTAGCCCGCTTATAAATTCTTTGTGGAGGTAATAAGAGATAGGCTTAAACCAATGTTCTTATTTAAATCTTCTTGGTAGCTTATTGCTCAATTAGAAAACCTACAGGGTTATACTGTGATCTATAGTGAGATATAATTAGTTGCTTGGTAGCAGCAATAGAAATTTCTATGATGTTGTTAAATAGATTTTGGTATTCATTGTTCAAGATGAACATTGTTTATGAGATTTGAATCTCTCATTTTATATTGTGAAAGGATTTGCATTTAAATATTGTAATGACTCTAGTTACTCCATTAGATTAATGGTAATCATTCTTGGGATAAGTTCATATCATGAAAGGTTGGATATTTTATGGTAACCCTATAAATATATTCTGGGTGACAAGGTTGTGGATGCAAGACTTTGTGTGTGGTAGATGATAAGGAACTTATTACTTAGTTGGATGCTTCTTTTGTTAATGAGTGTTTATTGATTTATAATTCACTTCTAATTGAAGCATATTACCTTATCTATATGTAAATATTGTGTCTATATTATTCATGAGAAATTGCATAAAACCAACTCTACTTGTTAACACGTCTATGAATTATGTAAACTGATGAATTCTGGTTAAACAATGAATGTGCCTATCAAGGAAATAATTAATTTCTCGGTTTCCTTAATCATGTATCCAAAGGACATGCAATCATGATGCTTGTGAGTTTTAATAATTCTCTATTCTAAAGCTAAATGCATAGATGTAATGCTTGAATTATTGTTGATTGTTTTGTTCGAGTTGGATATAAGCACTTGAGATGTCTTATATTTTTGTGAGAAGGATGTTGTTTTGCTAAGGCATTGGAATGCTTTAATTTCATTATATAAAGTTCGTAAGTTTATATGCACCAATTCCATTACTCCTCTCAATTTTTCTTGATTAGCTTTCCTCTAGCTGGGTTGGGCATCTTTCATGTTAGGAAAGATTTTAGGAAGTGTAATTGCTTCATGGTAGGGTGGAAATGCACTCCTACAATATTCTCGCCCTCATGTTTTGTGTGTAATAGGTCTCTAGAGCACCTGTCAGGAAGGTCATCATGAATATTATATTATGGATCCTTGTATTGACCATTGGTCTATTTTATTTATATTGCACTCTTATGGCAGTCAGTCGATGACTCTTGTAAATCTTTGTTTGTTTGTAAGTTAAGATCTTATGTTTATTGCACTTTGACAGATTGGTCGAAGTCTCTCTTTTACTCTTGTTAATTTGATAAGTTGGTCAAATTTTGTTATGTCTTTAATGTTTTATGACATGTGATTTTTTGGGTGTTTTTGACAGTTGGTCGACACTCTACTTTACTATGGACTCATGTGTCACATAATCTATTCTGCAGCTTTGGTCGAACCTTGTTTTTCTTTCTGAAGTTAAGGAAAATCATTTATTTGTTTATCGATATGTGGGTTCGACATTTGACTGTGTTGACAGACTCCCTTGTCTTATGGATATTTATGATGTGGCATTTATGTCGGAAGTCCAGTTTTTACAGTAACATCCATTTTGTTTGGTTGTGAAACTTGTTGTCAGACGCTGCCTACAATATACTTGCACTTCCCCTTGATATACTCATTCCATAATATCATATTCGGTATATTTTCTGAGCTATAATTTCATCGATGTATTTTCAATCAAAATAACATTTCTTCCTTCTAAGACCTTTGATGAGAACCAATGTATATATTTCCTCGAATACTACTTGACCGGTCCAAATCCTATGCTTCTTATGTTCCTTACAAAAGGATAGATTTTTTTGTTATATTATGCTCTGTCATATATTCTTGTTGTGTCCTCTCTTTGGACTTTGACCCCTACTTATATCTTTGTTCATGGGCCCACACGTCACGACCCCTCATTGAATTAAGCCCATTAGTATCATTTTATTATCCTCGTCTTATTGTTAGGTATCGCTGACTAGAGTCATTTATTGTTGTTGATTAAGTATGTATACTTAATATTATTAATTATTAGGATATAGATTTTCAAAAATGTGAAATGACTATTAATAATGTACAGAATGAAATAAAAAAAATTAATTACATCCAAATTAATCAAAAACTAATAAAATATTAATAAAGAATTTGTTCTTAATAAATTAAGAAATATAATAAAATTTAAAAATATATATTGTTTTGTTTTAATAGTGTAGTATATTTAGTTTTTTAATTTAAATTTATAGAATTTCTCATTTTCAATAGTTTTTTAATTTTTTAATTTAATGTTGTTCTTTAGTGGAATTATCATTATCTAATTAAAGAATAATAAAAACATGATAAGATTCTTGAAGTATTGACACTATTAGATAATTTGAATTGATTAGTTTTTTTCAAAAAGAAATGAACTTGAACAAATTACCTATAAATCCTATTCTGGTGGTTTACTGTGCTTGTATTATAATTTGACAGTGAAGCAAAAAAAAAAGTTATAGGATTAGGAGCTAAGAATCCACACAAAGCAGACAGAATTAGAAACTCAGAAAAAAAAAAAAAAAACAGGAGAAGGGCTAACAATTTCTAGACAAAAAAAAGTAATTTCTGAGAGCAAAGCATATAGACTTAAATATTAATTAATAGATAATGGTTGCTCTCGGATAATCCAATCTAAAAATAGAGAAACTAAACATATTTTGCAGATAAACCAACAAGATAATTTTAGGGAAATCACAAAAAATGGTTCATATACAAACAGACAAGACTTGCTCTCGGAAATCCAGAGGGTTTTGCTAAAATTGTAGAAGGGGATAATATAGACTTCAGGAACATAAATTATTTACAAAGAGTGACTGCAGCTTGCGAAAAAAGTATTAGTATTCGATTTTAAATCTTTGGAAAATGTAAATTTTTTTGAGTTTACTAATTGAAATTCAAATCTTCTTAGCCACACAAGAGCTGCCTAAGAATTATGAGGAACATATGAGAGTGATCTGCGCACAACTATGCCACAATATAGGCCACCCATAACCGCTCCTATGATTTAACAATCAAAAGAAACAAAAGAATTTTAAGAGAATTTTAACCAATATTTATAAAGGAATTAAAATTGAAGGACCTTAAAAATGTGTATAAACACAAGCAAAGAAAGAAAAAAGGATAATTTTGAATGTCGAAAACCTGGATTTGTTGAAGATGGTTCAGCGTTCATGTTTCTTCTATCATTGTGTGATACTTTACATTTTCATTGCAGAGGAAGGACAACTTTAAAGGTGGCGGTAGCAGAAGGAAGAGGGTTTTGGAAGGGTTGGCTAGTGTGTGATATGGAGTGTTGCCAGTGAGGTGGCTTAGCAGTCATGGATGTTATAACAAACATTTTTCCTCCTTCGACTCTGACTCGGTGAAACGGTTCTTCCTCCAATTCCTCCAATATGCGCAAAAGCTCCGGATAAGATTAGGAGTTAAGAATCCACACAAAGTAGATAAAATTAGAAACTCAAAGATAGCTATGAGATTTAGAAATTGAGATAAGGGAAACCAAAAAAGGAAATAAAAATAAGTATCGAAAAAAATAAACCAGGAGAAATTCTGACAATTTCTCAGCAAAAAAAAGTAATTTCAGGTAGCTTTGCTCCTACACAAAGCCTATCGACTTAAAGATAAGGGCAACCAAAAATTACCAAAAGGAAATAAAAATAAGTATCATAAAAATATATCGGGAGAAAGGTTGACAATTTCTCGGCGAGAAAAAGTAATTTTAGTGAGCTTTGCTCCTACACAAAGTCTATCGGCTTAAAGATAAGTGCAACCAAAACATTACCAAAAAAGGAAATAAAAATAAGTATCGGAAAAAATAAACCAGGAGAAAGGTTGACGATTTCTCGGCAAAAAAAAGTAATTTTAGGGAGCTTTGCTCCTACACAAAGCCTATCGGCTTAAAGATAAGGGCAACCAAAAAATTACCAAAAAAGGAAATAAAAATAAGTATCAGAAAAAATAAACCAGGAGAAAGGCTAATAATTTCTCGGCGAAAAAAAGTAATTTTAGGGAGCTTTTCTCCTACACAAAGCCTATCGGCTTAAAGATAAGGGCAACCAAAAAATTACCAAAAAAGGAAATAAAAATAAGTATCAAAAATAGTAAATCGGAAGAAAGGCTGACAATTTCTCGGTGAAAAAAAGTAATTTTAGGGAGCTTTTCTCCTACACAAAGCCTATCGGCTTAAAGATAAGGGCAACCAAAAAATTACCAAAAAAGGAAATAAAAATAAGTATCGGAAAAAATAAACTGGGAGAAAGGCTGACAATTTCTCGGCAAAAAAAGTAATTTCAGGGAGCTTTGCTCCTACACAAAGCCTATCGGCTTAAAGATGAGGACAACCAAAAAATTACCAAAAAAGGAAATAAAAATAAGTATCAGAAAAAATAAACTGGGACAAAGGCTGACAATTTCTCAGCCAAAAAAAAGTAATTTCAGGGAGCTTTGCTCCTACACAAAGCCTATCGACTTAAAGATAAGGGCAACCAAAAATTTACCAAAAAAGGAAATAAAAATAAGTATCAAAAAAAATAAACTGGGAGAAAGGCTGACAATTTCTCGGTGAAAAAAAGTATTTTCAGGGAGCTTTGCTCCCACACAAAGCCTATCGGCTTAAATATTGGTTAATAAAATAGATTAATTGATTAATAATATTTCATATATACATGTATTATATATATATATATATATATATTCATTTTTCTCATTAAATAAGAAATTTTAATAGATAATTGATTATATATTTATATTGAAAGAAATTATTAATGATATCATATGCCAATATCGGTTCATGACAGTCAGACCCTCCCAAATTTGCTTGTCCTCAAGCAAATATTTTTTTTCTTATAATTTTATAGTTGATTTTTTAATCTTAAGTCAATTTTCTTCTCATCTTCTATAAATGATTTGATAAACTATTCCATAATGGTGACAAATTGATTTTGTCAAAAACCATATTTGTATAATAGTATGCCTCAATTTCATCTCTCTCTAGTTACTCTATTATCTCTAGATAAACCAAATAGAGTATAAACTTGAAAACATATGCATTAATATGTGAAGACATGAAGTATACACAAAGCATACACACTAATGAAGACACAAAGTATACACACTGATGCATGAAGACACGAAGCATACATGAATTATACACGCTTATGCATGAAGACACAAAGCATACACAACATATACACAAAATACGTATTGTTAGATTCATTTTTATTAATTAGAAGAAAAAAAAGAATGCTAAATGCATCTTTCATAATCAATCATGATTTAGTTTGGTAGGAAAGCCTCAAGAGGGCATCTCTAAAAGGCTCAACCCAACTAAACCCAAGAGCGTACAACATCCCACTATGAAAACTCACCTCTTGGCCCAGAAGAGGCAGGGACATCCCACTATGACAATTACATCCCTAGGGATGGCCTGCTTAGCTTGGGGGAATGGGTAAACTGCAATTCCCTAACTTACTTCCTCCATTCATTCTTGATTGATTACAAGGTAAAATATATACACATAATCAAGGTCATTTATATATATGTGGGCCATTATTAATATATGTATTTTTATAATTTCAAGTATACGTGTATATACATTTAGATTCATTTTCATTAGAATGGTGTTGTGTTTTATCATTTTACCCTATAGGATGGAAAGATCATGCTCTGATACCAATTGTAATGTCCCCTCTTGGGACCTTAATTGATTTATCCTAAAAATCTCAATTAGGGTTTGGATTGTAATGTTCCCTGATAGGATCAATCATTTATCTCATTAGATTTAATTTATCTTTAATGCTCATGTCCAGTCATTTTACTATTCTAGCTCAAGACATATGGAGTAGGTGTTATCCAAGGTGCCTAGAGATCAACTGCAATGGGCTCCATCAAAGTTTACAGGCCCAAGCCCAAACTATTGGGATGTTGACCCCTCCCCTATTTTGGGACAGATAGCCATTTCTTGGATTTAGACAAGCCCCTCCTTGGTAACATCACAAATTTCCTTTCTATAAGTCAAATAGTAATAGGATTGGAATATAATTTATGTATACAAATATTCTAACCATTCATTCTCAAAACATATAATTCTGATTTCTCTTCTATTATCATAGATGTATATATGATCTATATATATAATTCTGAATTCACTTGTATTATAATATATGTATATATAATAGACATATATTTGTAATCCTAATTTCATACTTATCAACGTATATAGATAACTGATGCAGGAGCATCCTAGGATTCTTGGAAATCCTGTTTCAAACAAAAATATGTTTGTTTTTGGAGTTTAGTAGCTTAGAGGAGCCCTTGGTTGAGTACTCGGTGGCTCAGTTTCCTATTGATCGGTGGTTGGTCAACTCGGTGACTAAGATCGGTGGTGGTACTTGGTACTCGGTCACTTCTGGTGACTCGGTTACTATTGGTGACTCGGTAATTTGTGTTTTCTACTTGATTGTTTCACTGAGTGAGGTTTGGTTGGCTCAGTGGCTTCATCGACTGATTTCTTGTGGCCCAATTTTGTTTCTCACCGAGTGGTCTATCTTTTGGTGTTCTTTCTCACCGAATGGGTTCTTTGGTTGGATCTGTTGGCCGACGTTCTAACTGAATCTTGCATTTAATTTGGATCACAACATTAATGGTGGATCTCTCATTAGAGATTGTGTGGACCTAAATCTGGGTTGAGGGTTTCTCCAATGTTTCATTATTGTAGGTCGACCTGTTGATTGCCTCTTGTATTTAAGTTGTATTTTGTTCTTATCTTTGAGCATCATATTTTGTAGTGGATCTGAGTGTTGGATCGGAGAATTTGGGTAAGAGTTGTATGTCTTGGCAGAAAGTAAATGGCCTCATGCTTGCAGAAGATCTATGGTAGATCTTAGAGTTATTCTTTGTAATTGGCCGTAACCGGGAAGGCCTTACAGCCTGACATGTTGAATGTAATTGATTCTCTATGATAATATAAAGTTGAATGTTGATTATATTTTTGTGTATTTGGTTTTTTCCGCTGTTATGGTTGTTGGATGCAAGTTTGGATAGTCCTTCATTGGATCCTCTAAGCTTGACTGCTTCAGGTGGTATCAGAGTTGAGTTTCAATCACTCGAGAAGGAGCTAGGTTTCCAATTAATGGAGTTTGGTGGAGAAAATATGCCTCCGAAGAAAACCTGCGAGATCACAGAAGAAGAACCTAAAGAGGAGTTTAATCTTGAAGATTTTTGAGCTTTGCAGAAGCAAGTGCAAGATCTACAAGAGGAGTTACAAAGAAAGAATGCATCTAGAGAACACCGAGATAATGGTGAAGAGTCTGAAGAAGAAGATAATTTCAAAGAAGTTGTGGAAGATGTCAGAGATCCAGAGGAGAATAGATTTCTTAGAGCTATGTCTAAAATTTGGAAAAGACCTAAGATCGAAGTTTCTACATTTGTTGGAAGCCTTAGGCCAGAAGAATTGATCAATTGGATTAATGAGATGGATGAATACGTTGAGCATGAAGAAGTAGAATATCCTGATAGAGTTTGATTTGCAAAGACAAAGATAAAAGTTCATGCAAACATATGGTGGAGAGAAGTTAAATTGGAAAGAAGTTGGAGAGGTAAGGACAAGATCATCAGATGGAACCAAATATTTTAAAAGCTAAAGAAGCAATTCATTCTGGTGGATTATGAATTGGAGATGTTCAAGAAGATGCAAGGTTTGAGGCAGGAAAACAAATCAATGCAAGAGTATACCAAGGAGTTTTATATGATCCTGATTAGGACTGGTCATTCAGAAGTTGACAAGGAGAAGGTTGCTGGGTATATCTATGGATTGAGACCAAGTATTCAGGAAGAGTTACTTACTATTTAGATGACCACAATAGGATATGCTTATCAAATGGCATTGAAGATTGAAGAGAATCTAAACAAGAAGTTTGAGGGAAGATAGAATAATAGACATTGAGGTGGTAAGACCGATGCCACGCCTATTGAGAGTTAGGTGGTAGAGAATCCTAAGAAAAAAAGGTAGGATCTAGCAGTAGTCAAACCACTAAGGATAAAAATTTTAGGTATGGAAGAAGAAGAAGTTATTTCATTGGTACTTGTTTTCAGTGTGATGAGAAGGGTCATAGAGATTTTTCATGTACTCAAAATAACTTCATCCTAACTACCTAGGAAATTTCCGTGAATGCTGCAGAAGAAGGTGGAGTTATGATCACTAGGAGGTTGGTTGCATGTATCAATGAACCAGTGCATAGAAGAAATTTGTTCAGAACCAAATTTAAGTGCAAGGATAAGGTATGTAATGTCATAATTGATGGTGGTAGTTCTGAGAACTTTGTTTCAGAAGAGATGGTTAGTAAGTTAAATTTGGGAAGGAGGAAACATCCTAATCCTTATCGGATTAGTTGGATATAATATGTGTCTAAGGTTAGGATTGAGGAGTAATGTCTTGTTAATTTTAAGATTGGATCTTATTACGATGAGATATTATGTGATGTGTTGCCTATGGATGCTTGTCACCTATTTCTCAGTAGACCTTGGCAATATGACAAATATGTTATGTTTGATGGTCGTGCATATACCTGTGTTGTAAGGCAGGGTGGATCCAAGCATAAACTGGTACCTTTGTAGGGAGTAGGGACTAAGGGATGTGGAGTTATCAGATAGTGTCTGAATGATAGTGAAAAACATGAGGAGAAGAGAGTTGATGAACCTATTCCTATGGATAACATGCAGGAGAGTTTGAAGGGAAAAGAGAATGACATCTCTAAGGAACTTGCAGATATTAAGAAACAAATGGCATTTTTGAATAAGATGGTGCAGCAGATATTGACACTAGTGACATAGAGGGATGCAGATGATACCGAGTTGATTAGTAAGTCTGTTAAGGAGTAGGTTCACCAAATTATTGATGGTATCATAAGTGCATTAAAAGAGAAAAAGAAGACAGAGGATGGTCGAAGTCAGTTACTGTCGGTGGCAGACAAGAGATCTGAGAAAGGTGCAGGGAATATGAACTTATCGAATGGGAAAATGGATAGAGTGAAGACAACATGGAATGAAGGACAAGAGGAGATATGGGTTAAGAATGAGTATCGAATGCCTATTATTATTCCCTTAATTTTTTGGATTAATGGGAAGTATGTAGTGAGAGGGGAGGGGTGCATCAGTACCTCTAAAAC
Organism: Thuja plicata; assembly: GCA_018584345.1. Lineage (NCBI taxonomy): Eukaryota > Viridiplantae > Streptophyta > Pinopsida > Cupressales > Cupressaceae > Thuja > Thuja plicata. Next base: position 548,708 of record MU224114.1, read on the forward strand.
TTTTTGTATCCTTTAATCAATTAACCTTTGTAATCAATTGCATGTCCATTCAATATGATTTAATCTATCTTGTTGTGAGTTATATCAATTCATAACATTAATAAACATGTGAATCATTCATAGAAACATTCATGAACATAATTGACACATAACACAAGATATGATATCGCAAAAACTCCTGTTAGGAAGTAAAAACTACGGTGGGGATGGCACCCACAAAACTTCACTATTTGCAGAATGGAAGGGAGTCGGTAAAGGCTTACAATTGATCACTTCTGATGATCTACCCTGTTAGGATTATTAAATTGGAGACCTGTTAATATCTACTTTTTTAAGATCTTTAGCAACACTAATGAAGTGTGCACTCAGTTAAGAAATTTACAATAGGACTGTTAATTCCACCTTCCTTGAAAGGATTTTTACACTTTGATCCACTTGTTAGAATGATAGAAAATTACAAATTGACCTGGTAAATGCAATCTCCTATTGTTGATACAGATCCTATGTAGTTCACATAAAAATATTATCACCTTAACTGTGATTGAATAATACCTTTGATTATCGGTTTCCTATGTTCTTGGTTCTGCTAACCAAATTCTTCTTTTTTTGTATTGGTTCTTGAAACTCTCAATTCAATCTATAGATGTGCTCATTATGTTCTCCTCTCTCTTTTTCCTTCTCACAGACACATTCTAATGAATGATTACATCATCTATTTATAGATGGATTGATTTCATTGAGTTGTGATAAAAACAATGTTAACTCTAAGATCAAGTTTACAACTTACACCTAGATCTCCTAGTGTATGTGTTTTAAATCAGTTAGACTGATTAAAACACTTACATTAATGTTTCTTGTCCCTAAAGAAATGGATTTAAAATAATTAAATATCCTATAAATAGAATACACTTTCTTTATTTGACGTGGAAGTTAGATCCACTTTTTGCAGGCTGCAACTGACTTTCAGTTCTGTCTGTTGGTCATGCTTGACTGTCCTTCGGTTTCTACTGTCGGTTGCACTATATCTGTCTTGTCGGTCTACACTGTAACTTACATTTTGGGTTCCTCTATCGGGTTCCACTCTATCTTTCTGCTTTGTGATTTTTGGTTTGCACACTGACTTGTGTCATCGGTTCTTTTTGTACTTAGTCATTTTTGGTGATCTCCCAATCTAATCTTCGGTTTTCTCTTTCCTATCTTTCGGTGTAGGCTTACCGAAAGTGTTTTTTATATACTAATGACAAATTAATGTCATCAATCTCCCCCTTTGACATTTAAATCAAAAACTGATATGTGCAAAATACTAACAAAATGTTAAGTATATACAACATATATAATCCTTAGTCATTTAATGACTCCCCCTATGTATATGCCGGTATAACTATACATATGATATCTTTTCCTTATACATATCTTTTTCCATTTATGAATATACATTTAAATATCTACTTTTTTCCCATTTGAATGAATGTACATAACATTTTCCTTTTTATTTTGTACCTTATATCATTTCCCACTTTATTTGATATTAAGGCCAAAGGTCATTTACCTTATAGCTTGTCAAAAATGTGGGAATGAGAAGACTTCATGTCTTCCATCATTTTCTCCCATTGCTCTTTTTGGTTCTCTAGAGTCATATGCTCAAGTGGTATCTTTGAATGCATGTCATAGATGCTATCTACTATAGACATCTTGGGAGTTCCTATCAGTTGCCTTGCAGAACTATTATGTTGTTGTAGTAGTGCAAGATTTGGCAGAATTTGAGCTTGTAGCTCGGTTACTTCTCCTCTGAAATGTGTTTCTGCCTCCCATAGCTCCTTCCTTAACCTTTTTACCTCAATAATCTTCTCATAATGTAGTTTGACTGCATTGTCTCCATGTGTGGTTAAGCAACTAGCATTGTTTGCTAGGTCTGCATCTAGCTTTTCTATATTGTCACTATTCTCCTTAGTGAACTTTTCTATTGTGCTCAACTTTTGTATTAAGGTTATAGCTTTAGATATGATGGGGTCTAATTAAAATATAAATTCTAATAGCTTTACCTTATTCTCTGCCATTTCTTGGTTGATTTTCTCTATGAGCTTCTATTGATACTTCATTTTGGCCCTTTCCTCAATTGCCTTCTCAGCATCAATGTTCTGAGTTGTGATTGTGTCGGTGAGGGTAGCCACTTGATCAAGTATAGGCTTTCTTTGATCAATATCCACATCGGGTACAATTTGATGTAGAATGTCCTATGTTATATCCAGTAACATGGAGTCCCTATGTTGTTTCTTCAGCTTCTCTTCTAATTCCTTCCTCTGGCATATCTCTCCATATTATTTTAATGCATCCTTGTCAAGTGTAGAGGGGTCACACTTCATTATTTCAATGATTTCATCAAATGTAACCTCTAACTTGTTCTTCTTTGTTTTCTTCTTCTTCTTATGTGACTCAGTAGAATGTATTACCATTGCCAATTTCTCAGCCTTTTATTTTGTGCTTGATGATGTGACATGTTGTGCTTCTCTCTACTACTTGGCATTGGTTTTAGCTCATCGGGTGTCTGTAGACATCTCCACATTAACCTTGACATTGTTGGTAGTATCCTTGTATGTTTTCTCAGGAGTACCATCTTTTGGTTTGTCTCCTTCATTGGTGTCCTTTACATCATCTTCCTTTGTGTTTTCATTCTTGTCTTGAGTCTCAACATCTTTGTCCTTCAGTAACCTTGGTAGTGTTGGTTACATCTTGAGTATCTCTGATGTTTTGCTGACCATCGGTTTTACCCTTGTTTGTTTCTTCTCATGTATCCTTTGGAGTGTCCTTCTCTAGTGATTTGCTTGTTTCTTGTAAGATATTGATAGCTTGTATCAATATAGGCATGTTGCCTGGAAAATTCACTTGTGCATTATCAATTGTTGTGTCTTGTTCATTGGTTGTGACTTTTGTAACAGTTACATCTTCATCCTTATCGATTTCATTTTCTAGGTCATCAGTGATGTCGATGACATCGGTATCCACAATGTTGTCATTTGTGGTATCATCCCATGTCTCATCTGCTATGTCTGCAATCTTATTCCTTGTTGTATCATCCTCTTATTTATCTAAATCAATGGATGAATCATCTTGAGTTTCCTTATCAACATCTTGTTGTTGAAGGTCTTTGTTGGGGTTGTCTTACTCAATTGGTCTGTTCATGATCTTGCACCATTTCTTGTGGTTGTCCTGTTCAAGTTCAATCAACTTGCCTTCAAGAAATTTATATGCCCTTAGCTTTGGTGAGAATTCCTTCTTGTGTTTCTCCATCATCTCATCTATCTCTACCTTTTTAGATTCGGATGGCATTAGAGAAACAAGTACTCTCTCACTGATTTCTTTCTCATTTGTCAAAGAAAATGTCCAATGGATGAATAATCTATCCAAGAGTTCCCGTGGTACATAACTTCCTTCAAATTGCATCGGTACATATTTGAAGTTATACATTTTAGCTATCATGGCTTCCTCAATTTTATTTTGATCTTCTTGACTTTGTTTCTGTCATTTTCTAATGTGTGGGTCTGTAATAGATCTAGAGTTTTCAATGTAAACACAAATGTCATCAATAGTGTTAGGTTCTTTTACCTTGACATTTTTTGCATCTAAGGCTTCATCTTGATCGGTGTATTCTATGTCCTCTCAGGTTCTGATGAATTTTCTAACCATCTTGTTTTGTCCTCTTTTTGGTGTTGGAGCTTTCCTCTTGTAAGTCCTGACCTTTCCTTTCTTCAGAGGTGGAGTAGATTCTTTGGACATTTGGCTTCTACTCCTTGAAGTAGTTTTAGTCCTTGGTTTCTTAGATGGTGGAGGAGGTGGCAAATCTGACTCTATTTCCCTGGAGTCATTCTTCTCTTCATCTTTACTGATAGACAATTGTTCTTCAGTTTCCTCCTCTTGTTCTATTTCTTCATTTTGCTCAACTTCTTCCTCATTGTTGATAGAATCTTCGTGAGATTCTTCACCATTTTTTCCTTCTTTTGACTATTTTCTTGACATCTAGGCCTGATTTAATTCTTGACTTGGCCTCTTCATATGTTCCAAACTTTGGTTTCTTTTTGTCCGGTGGTTCATTCATTAAGGCATCAATTGCCTTTGTTGCAAGATCCATGTTGATCTCATATTCCAATGGTTGCAACCATGATGTCCTCGCTACAAAAGGTTTGGTGTAAGTATTATTTATGGAAACCATGAAGCATATCTCATCCTTAGATTTCTCAATGAGGTTCTCAGGGATTCTTACCCTCTTTTGCATTTGGTCTTTGAATACATTAAAGTATTCATCCATGACTATTTCAAAGTTATCTCCCAGTGCAGCTATGTACTCACTGATTTGCATGGTGACCAGTTTGGTGCTGTCCCATTTCACATCTCCTACTGATAGGAACTTTTCTTGAAAATAAAAGAAAATACACATGATTAGTGAGCCAAACTTATAAGTGTTTGACTTTGCATTCTTGGTTATCTTTAGGTTTTCCTTCAACTGATTCAGGAGTAGCTCAAATAAGTCCAAATGTGTAGCCTTCTTCACAATTTTGTAGGTTGTGTTCACTGCACCTGATGCTATGTTGTTTAATCTTCTTGCTTGGAAAAATATGTAACCCAAAACACATGCACCAAACTTAATTTCATCATCGGTTATGGTTGTTACTTTCAGTCCACGGCCATCCCGTTTGGCTCTTGTCATCTTTTCAGTCTCTACCTTCAGTGGATGCTTTAGTGCCTTTACTTTATCAGTTATGGGGTAACCGATGACCACATGGATGACATCTCAGGTTATTACCTTTGTTTCATCCAACCATAACTTGTTGTTATGCATTCTGCTCAGTACGAACCAAATCCAATTAGTTTTGAAGACCTTTAGAAACATTAGGGAATTGGTGAGCCCTTTCACCTCAATGTGTTTTTTCTCTTCTTTTAGTGTTCCATCATCATTACAAAGCTTCTTGTAAGCTTCTTCAACCTGTAAAATTCTGATCTCTACAATCTTGTAGTGTATGAATGATCGGATGTCTTCAACCAGCAAAACCCTAGTTGGAATGCACAAAAATGCACCAGCGTCATTAGGTTGTGAGGAAACCTCTAGATGGATCTTATAATTGGGTTCCTCACATGCCATGTTCTTAATGATGTTGAACTCATCTTTCTTTGCATTCTTAGATTTCACAGTTCGTGAAGTCAGTGCCATTTTCAAAAAATTAGGGCTTCTGCGTAATGCATGAAAACGGAGTTGTCAGTCTTGAAGAACTTACTGTATGTGCTTGCAAAGATCTTTGAAATTCTTTGGAGTGCTATAGGTCGAGTCATGATCTCTCTGTAGCTTGGTTTCTTTCTGCTCAAAAATTGCCTTCGCTCGCTCTACTCTAGGTGTTGTGACAAATGAGTCATTCTGATGCCCTATTTATAGTCGTTGCCCTAAAATATGTGTCATAAATGCTCACCAAATCATCAGTGTATGAAGACTGAGTTTGTCAGTGAAGACTTTACTTCCATCGGTGAAACTTACAACATTTTAGAGCAGTCAATGTTCACTTTCCTTTTATCGACAGGTTTTGGTAACACTGACAGCTTTCCCATGTGCTTGTTTATCGATGAGGCTCGGTCTATACTAGAAACTTTTTCTTTTAACCGACACTTCTCGGTAATTGTAGGCAGTCTTAATTTTGAGTGTATACCAATGGGTTTCAGTATATATTCTCGAAAGCATAGTTATCACATATTTCAACAAGTACAACCATGATGCATCTTTCTTATGCTAATTTGGAATTATTCAACATATTATGGAGCTAATGTAAAGTAATATCTTGGGGTTAATTCATTTCCATACTTACTTAATCTGCTTAGGTGGGGTTGGTGATGTCACCAGATCCATTGGATGGGGTGTCACCATTTGCATTGCTCGTTCTAGCTTCATCATTGCTTGAAGATTTTCTCCACATTTTGTCTCTAGCCCTCCGGATATCTTCAATGGTGTTTCCATTGGGATATGTGCTTGTCTCTGTCATTCGGTCTTTACAGTCCTTCTTGAGATGACCAAATTTATGATAGTGTAAGCATGTCATTCCAGGGTTAGTCCAACCTCTAGACTTTCTAGTCCATAGTCTCATATAGTTTTCAGCATTGTGACCATATTTTCCACATGTTATATAATTTTTTCAAGTATCATAGTCCCATACATACTAATTACCAACATTCTTTGGTTAATAGGGTGTTTTTTGACCTTTAGGCTTCCATGCTTGCCTTTTCATTTTCCAGCATTCAAGACTTGTGTGCCCATTCATTTTGTATGTAGGATAGTATTTGTCCATGTAGGTTTCCTTCTTTGTTTGATCCATCTTAGACTTACATTCATATGCTTTATGTCCTTTCTTGTTACATTTATAACAAAATCCTATGAATGAAGATGTAGATTTAGGAATACCTTTCATTTTTCCTCTACATACATTTGATGTGTGGCCTTTCTTTCCACAATGTTTGCATGTAAGCTTTTTTGGTCTTGGATTTTCATAGACATTCTTTGGATTGAACTGATTTGATGATTCTCCATTTTCGGTAAAGCTTGGACCGTTGTTGTTGTTGACTCTTCATTGTCCCTCAAGAAAATCATCCATTCTTTTATTGATTTCTTTAGCCTTTTTGATAATTTCATTATGTTGTTGTTGTATTCTTAATTCATGCTTTAAATTTTCATTCTCATCCCTCAATTGACCGATAGCTTCTATTCTTTCAATGAGTTCAACATTTATTTTGTTTGCCTCTTGACTCATAAGAATAATCTGATTTGTTATCTCATGGTGATGCTCTGTAAGTCTATGTATTTCAGTCTCCTTTTCTTGTAGCTTTTCTATGATCTTTATTCTATCATCAATAGCTAGTGTTCTTTCTTGTTCAGCATGTCTATCATTGTTCAGGACATCAATCATTCTTACCATCTATGTCTCTTGACCGATTTGCAGAGATTTAACTTGTCCAACCAGATGTAGATTGATTTCAGTTAGGCTACTTTCTTCAGATGTATCTGATTCTTTGCTTCTAGTTGATCCTGAAGACTCAAAGAAATTTGGTATCTCTTCCTCATGATAATCTTTTTCATTGCTCCGAGTTTCCATACCTTTTCTCTCATCCAACAGCTCTCTCATCTTGATTCTTTCTTCTTTATACTGTTCATAGAACATTTGTATTTCAAGATTTTTATTCTCAATATTTTTATCAAGTTTATACTTCTCCATTGTATGATCTTTTCTCTTAATCCTTTAAGCTTTCCAAGAAGAGACTTAGCTCTGATACCAAATGTTCGGATTAATGGGAAGTATGTACTAAGAGGGGAGGGGTGAATCAGTACCTCTAAAACTTTTTTTATCCTTTAATCAATTAACCTTTGTAATCAATTGCATGTCCATTCAATCTGATCTAATCTATCTTGTTGTGATTTATATCAATTCATAACATTAATAAACATGTGAATCATTCATAGAAACATTCATGAACATAACTGACACATAACACAAGATATGATATCATAGAAAACTCCTGTTAGGAAGTAAAAACTGCGGTGGGGATGGCACCCACAAAACTTCACTATCTACAGAATGGAAGGGAGCCGGTAAAGGCTTACAATTGATCACTTCTGATGATCTACCATGTTAGGAGTATTAAAGTGGAGAAATGTTAAGATCTACTTTGTTAAGAGCTTTAGAAACACTAATGAAGTGTGTACTCGGTTAAGAGATTTACAATAGGACTGTTAAGTCCACCTTCCTTGAAAGGATTTTTACACTTTGATCCACTTGCTAGAATGATAGAAAATTACAAATTGACCTGGTAAATGAAATCTCCTATTGCTGATACAGATCCTATGTATTTCACATAAAAATATTATCACCTTAACTGTGATTGAACAATACCTCTGATTATCGATTTCCTTTGTTCTTGGTTCTGCTAACCAAATTCTTCTTTTTCTGTCCTAGTTCTTGAAACTCTCAATTCAATCCATAGATGTGCTCGTTATGTTCTCCTCTATATTTTTCCTTCTCATACACACATTCTAATGAATGATTACATCATCTATTTATAGATGGATTGATTTCATCGAGTTGTGATAAAAACAATGTTAACTCTAAGATCAGGTTTACAACTTACACCTAGATCTCCTAGTGTATGTGTTTTAAATCAGTTAGACTAATTAAAACACTTACATTAATGTTTATCGTCCCTAAATAAATGGATTTAAAACAATTAAATATCCTATAAATATAATACACTTTCTTTATCTGACGTGGAAGTCAGATCCACTTTTTGTGGGCTGCAACTGACTTCCGGTTATGTTTGTCGGTCATGATTGACTGTCCTTCGGTTTCTACTGTTGGTTGCACTGTATCTATCTTGTCATTCTGCACTGTAACTTGTATTTTGGGTTCCTCTATTGGGTTCTACTCTATCTTTCTTCTTTTTTATTTTTGGTTTGCACACTAACTTGTGTCATCGGTTCTTTCTGTACTTAGTCATTTTTGGTGATCTCCCAATCTGATCTTCGGTTTGCTCTTTCCTGTCTTTCAGTGTAGGCTTACCGAAAGTGTTTTTTGTATACTAATGACAAATTAATGTCATCATTAATATGTTCATGATTTACTTTATGGGAACATCTTCTTTACCTGGGGTGTCTAATGCAGGAGCATCCTAGGATTCTTGGCAATCCAGTATCAAACAAAAATATGGTTTTTTTTGGATTTTGGTAGCTTAGAGGAGTCCTCAGTTGGTACTCAGTGGCTCGGTTTCTTGTTGATCGGTGGTTGGTTGACTGTGTGAATAATCTTGGTGGTGTTCTTCTCAGTGGTGTTGCTTGGTACTCGGTTATTGTTGGCGACTCGATAATTTGTGCTTTTTTCTTGGTTGTTTCACCAAGTGAGGTTTGGTTGGCTTGGTGACTTCACCGACTGGTTTCGTGTGGCTTAGTTTTTTTTCTCACCGAGTGGTCTGTCTTTCGGTGTTCTTTCTCACTGACTGGGTTCTTTGGTTGGATCTTTTAGCTGACATATTGGTCGACTCTTGAATTTAATTTAGATCATGACATTAATGGTGGATCTCTCATTGGAGATTGTGTGGACCTAAATCTAGGTCAGGGTTTCTCCAATGTTTGATTATTGTAGGCCAGCCTATTGGTTGCCTCTTGTATTTAAGTTGTATTCTGTTCTTAGCTTTGGGCATCAGATTTGCGAGTGGATCTGAGTGTTGGATCAGAGAAGTTGGGTAAGAGTTGTATGTCTTGGTAGAAGGTAAATGGATTGATTCTTAAAGAAGATCTATGGTATATCTTGGAGTTATTCTTTGTAATTTTCCATAACCGGGAATGCCTTACAGCCTGGCATGTTGAATGTAATTGATTCTCTATGATAATATAAAGCTAAATGTCTATTATATATCTGTGTATTTGGTTGTTTCCATTGTTATGGTTGTTAGCTACAAGTTTGGATAGTCCTTCATTGGATCCTCCGAGCTTGACTACATCAATAACATATATAAGATAAATCCATTTTCATTCTTCCTTCATAGAGTAACATCCTTTTTTTTTGGTTGTCAGACTTGTTCTCAGACGTTGCCTACAATATACTTGCACTTCCATTAATATACTTCTTATTCCATAATATTATTTGAAATATTTTCTAAGCTATAATTTCATCAATGTATTTTCTATCAACATAGTATTTCTTACTTCTAAGACCTTTGATCAGATCCAATGTATATATTTCCTCGAACACTACTTGACTGGTCCAAATCCTATGCTTCTTGTGTTCCTTACAAAAGGATGGATTTTTTATATATTATGCTATGTCATATATTCCTGTCGTGTCCTTTCTTTGGAATTTGACCCCTACTTATATCTTTTTTCATGGGCCCACGCATCACGACCCCTACTTATATCTTTTTTCATAGGCCCACGTATCATGACCCCTCATTGAATTAAGTCGATTAGTATCATTTTATTATTGTCGGCTTATTGTTAGGTATCACTAACTAGAGCCATTTATTGTTGATGATTAAGTATTTATATTTAATATTATTAATTACTATGATATATATTGATCATTATTTTTAATATTAATATTAATTAATAAAATAGATTAATTGATTAATAATATTTCATAGATACTTGTATTGAACATTAGTTATTATTATATATATTGATTAATTTTATTTTTGCTCACTAAATAAAGAATTTGAATAGAAAATTTATTACATATTTATATTGAAAGAAATTATTAACGATATCATATGTCAGTATCAGGTCATGACAATCAATTGCTAAATGTTTTCCCAACTTAAATATCCTTTAGAACAAAAGAATGAAATTTAAAAAAACTTAAGAATTCATTATAGGTACATCATTTCATCAAACCTATACTATTATCTATTCATCATCTATTTTAATGATCATTAAAAGGAAGGTGGATTTTGGATGTACCTTTATTTTTGGAAATTGAATGCATTAATCGTCAAGGACATGTTCCCTATTTTGGTCATTGGTGATTTGTTAGATGAGAGTTTTGGGGAAATTCTATACCAATTTGTATCTCTACTTTGAATACCATAAAAATTTTATCAAGCAAGAGGGAACACTGAAATTGGGTTTCCAAATGCTTAAAGGTTCCCTTGAATATTTGGTGATGCCCTTTAACTTGACTAATGATCCTTTTCAAATTCTAGCAAATAAGGTGTTACATAGTAGTCTTTGAAAAATAATTTGGATTTTTTATATGGCATTCTCATATAATGTATGACAGTGTCGACTTATCTTAATCATGTGGATATTAGTCTCAAAATCTTACAAGATTAGTCCCTTTTATCCCAAGAACTCTAAATATGCCTTTAGAGCCCAATAGGTAGAGTATCTATGATAAATTATTTCATGAGAGTGAGCCTAGAATGGTGCCAATAAAATTGATGTGATGTGGGAATGACCTAAATTTAAATCCATTAAAATCATGCAAGATTTCCTAGGAGTGATAAAAAATTATCCCAAATCTATTTGTGATTATGGTAAAATTGTAAGCCATTTGAAATTTCTCCTGAAATTTTTTTGCACTAGATGGAAAAATTTGATTTGAATTCCTTACAATGAAATATACTATTTGGATTCTAGTTTTAGCCATGTTAGATCTCAATAAAAAAAAAAATTTCTAGAATGCAATTCATTAAACATTGTTACGAGTGTTATTTTCATGTAATAAGATTGTAAACCAATATTCACCAAGTAATTGAAAAACCTAATCTTTTTAGAAAGCTACATTCAAGATAGACCAAATTATGCACCCTTAAGCTACTTTTAAATTAAATTACCATGTGCCTTATGAGTTATGTAGTCTAGAAGGTCATTTTAAGTTGTCAACTCCTATAATTTTTTCCTCCTTGAACCATTTTATAAGGTATAGGTTATTTCCTTCCCCCGTTACTTTTCGTCTTCTATGGACCTATCCATAAAGGATTGTAAAAATTTCCCTACAACGGTTTTCACAATGTTCCTGTGATTTTGTCTAAAAATTCTAGGGTTGCTCTATCAGATTCTAATTTGTCTAAAAATAGTACTGAAAATTGTGCCACCTATTCTTGCATACAAAATAATGGGTAAAAAAGTTGGATAAAGGGTGTTTCCTCAGTCAAACCCCTGTTTAGGAATCAACCTTGAAAATAAATTAAAATTGGATAAATGAATGCATGTAAATGTACAGGTAAATGCTTGACCTACCCTTGTAAATTAATACACCTTCATAAACGGATGTAGTAATCACTCATATTCATGAAGATACTTGAATTTTTCTTGGATTGTAGGTGTTGAGATAAGAATGTAGAAAGGAATAAAGGATTCCCTCCAAATGCATGAATCTATGAGTGTCACTCCTAGATCTTTAATTATTCTATGCTTGATAATAACTTTATAAAATAAATAATGCATGAGGATGAAAGAAATTATCTTCTTTCTTGATTGAGAACCCCTCTACTTGGACCTCATATGAGAGAAGTTTTCTAAAATGGAAAATATTTCCTTCAAATTACCTTGGATGCTTAAATAAATGCTATATCTTGAATGCTCACCTTCAAATCTTGAATTCTCTTAATCACTTGAATGCTTGAGTTTGGATGTCATATCAAATTCTTGATGGCCAAAATGAAGAGAGATAGGGGTGTTTATATATACCTCTCAAACATATTGGGATTCAAAACTAAGCTAGGATGACCATGGGACCTAATTTCCTACAAAAACACTAGCACGGGCCTACGGTTCAAATTTGAGCCACTTTAAGTAGGAACATAATGTTTCAAATGTTATGTTCCTAGGAGAATGTGATAAAATTAGACATGAGTTTTAGGAGGATGAGGAAAATGGATGAAAAGGAGAATCAGGCTGCTAGGATCAAGCATAACGAATATTAAATCACAAAATCACCAAAATGGGGCCTAATAGAGAATCCAGTTATGGATGCTAAATTTTTAGGACAGTAAATTTATCCCCCACTTTATCGATGGTATGAGAAAGAATCATGATCATGGTAAAGTAGATCAATGCATAGGAACAATCTTATGAAGGTCGAGGAGACAATAAAATATCAAGCCCCCGAATGACTTAAGTCCTCACCCAATCCAAAACCAAGATAAAAGAGACATTTCGAGAGAGAGAGAGAGAGAGAGAGAGAGAGAGGCACTACCACTAGCCCACTAAGTTATTTCCTTACTGTGGATCATGCAAAGAGAAATCACTACTGCAAAATGTTAGGAATAAGTTGTCTCAACCTTGTATATTTCCTTACATTTGATATTATTTGTTTTGTAATTAATTGTTTGCAAATAATGTATTTAAGTTTGATATTTTTTTTGTCATTTAGTTGAGTGGACATGTGTTTTCACTCCACTTGGAAGATGACAAGGATGATCAAACTTTGTCTAGGTGTATCTAGGTATCCCTTTCTGTGGTAGAGCTTATTTGCCAAATGTTGGCACTTTGGACAATGTGTAAGGTAATCATGACAAAAATGGTTATGATGGATTCTTATGACGGTCATTAATATTTGTAAGAGCTAATTGTGAAAGATTCGATGATGGGTGAAGACATGCAAGACATGTGGCAACTGATCATGTTGAGTATTGTACACTCTTTTGCAATGCATGGAAAAAATTTTTGGGTTCCCTATTTTTTCAGAGAATGGTAAAACCCTAATATGGTTATCTTTGGAAGTTGCCCTAAAAAGGGAAGCGCATGATATAAGAATTTTTGGGTTGCAAATAAATGAGGGAGAAGTTAGTGTATTGTTGGAATGTTGTTATGCTATCGGATTTGTCTTCAAGTGTCGATTATTTCCTGAAAGAACTTGCATTGCAAGTGTATTGTAAACAACAATAGTTTTGATTAATACATTGTGCAGGTTTTGGAGTGCTAGGGTTTTTTACTGAAAGGTTTTCCCCAGGGTAAATCATTGTGTCATTCTCATTTTTTTATGTATACATGTTATTTCAGTAACATCTAATTTAATTGTATTAACATTCTGTAATTGATAAGGGTTAAATCTGAATTTGCAAGATCCTCTTCTCAGGAGTTTAGTGTAGGGAACTGTTTTTCGCACACTTAGTTTCCTTTCACAAAATATGAAATTGATAGTCTAGCAAGTTGTGTTATGTTATTCAACACATCAAAACAAAGTGGATCAATCCATAAGGAGAGAATTATCTCCATTAAGGGATCTATAAAAGGAGATTAGTCCTAAGGAAATAATTGTCTCCAAAGAGATATCAGAAAGAAGGATCAGTCAAAAGATTTGTTGAACGAAAGGAGCATGATAATGTAAATATGAATATAAGGAAAGCATTGTCTACTTAGCCATGTGCAAAAGAGATTGTATTGAATCATTGTGTGTGTGTGTGTGTGTGTGTGTGTGTGCAAATGTGAAATAAGATGTGAAGTGTATGCCCCAACGTTAAAGAGATTACAAATTCCTTAATGAGAGAAATAACTTTAACAAAGCATACATGCACCCATAAGAGGCATTTGTGGTAAGTGATGCCCCCAAGAAAGGACAAACCAAGGGAAACAAAACACATAAAGAAAGAGCCACATAAGGGATCTACTAACTCTGTGTTTAGTATGATCATATACAACTCATGTATATCAGAATTATATAAAAATGAATTGTCGCCATTGCCCAAAGGTAGCAGAATCTATAAGAACAATGGAATAAGATCACATAAGAGACACACAAAGAGTTTTTTTGGGCCAAAATTCTAGAGACCAAAAAGAATGGTAGCTACCATTTTGTGTTATCCTCAATCAAAGAACACAAAGGAATATTTATGAATAATAGCACATGTACGACATAAAATGTATACAAAATAGGAATTAAATGAGATATAAATAGAAGAATGTCACAACAGAGTGATTGCTTTATCACCTTGCACCAACAAAGAAGCAATGGTCATGCAAACAAGTCTAAACATAACACATACAACAAGAAACAAATCACGGGGGAAGCACGACAGACAAACACACAAAAGGATCATCCTTACAAGAGGACTTACTCAATAATATCACGTACCCCCATCTCAGTCTATATTATTTAGGGAAGGTAGAAAAAATGCAAGAGGATAAGCGTCAAGCATGGTAGATGGATCTATCACAAGTTCCAAACAATGACCATGCTCTAAGGATGAGTCACTTTGTTTATCACTAGGAGCAAGAGATAATTTTTTTGCAATTTTAGCTAGTAAATCTTGATTAACATCAATAAACTCATACATATCATCAGAATCGCTAGCATAAATATCATTTGCATTAGAAACATTCAAATCATCATTAAGAGTATCTTCTTCATCCAAATTAATTGTAATAGAATCTAAAATATGAATGGAATCATGATGTTTATTCAATTTCATATTTTTCAAATTAACTTCCTCCCTTGAGCTATGCATAGGTTGGTCAAAGGGATTCAAGGCATATGTAGGTGTCTTAGGTGAGGAAAAGTTTTGGAAAGCACACAAATGGGATCTAACACAACATTTATAGTGATGGTCATGGGCACAACAGTTTGGCTTGTTTTAGGATCAATCAACACCAGGTCCTTTTCTTATTTAGGTGGAAGAATAGAATGTACCACACTAGGTTGAGAGATAATGGTTGCAAAGTGTTTATAGGATATAGGAGGTGGAATAGAAACATATATAGGAGGTGTAGATGATTTAGAAATAATTTCAGGTCCATGAAAATGAGACGGAACAGCCTTCGGATTGCTAAGATCACAAATATTTTGGATTTTGAATATTTTGTTATAATATTTAATCTTTCCTTGGTTGTATTTATTTAATTTAGGATAAACCAAGGTATCCTTCATTTATTTAATTAGGAGATTCTATGAAATCTCTACATGTATTTTTTCCTCTAGTCCAAGTGTGAGGACATGTCATTTCTTGTAATTCCTTTATTAAGGAATTTAGTTTATCCTCCTTAAGAGGATGTTGATACTTTTCACGCACCTATTATGGATGTTAGCATTCATAGATTTCTATGAGTTACTTAGTAACTCCTTTCCTCATCTCTATTTAAGAGATGCTCCTCTCTCATTTGTAAGTGGTTATTGTAACGACTCTCTCTCTCTCTCTCTCTCTCTTATACCTCATTCATAATTCACAAAGGGTTTTTCTTTGTTTTCACATTTCAAAACTTCTTGTCTCCTTGTCTTTGGCTCTTTTGGTTTATGCTCCTAGTTTTTCATTTCTCATGGTAACAATATTCTCAACTAATAACTCTCTCAAATTATTATTTATTTCCTTGCTCTTGTTATTTTTCCTTTCATGGTATGAGATCTTGGGTTACTAATCATTGTTTGAGTGAAACTTGTTGAAGGTTGCCATTTTCTGGAGCACACCTTGTCTGAAACATTTTTGAGGAGAGAGACAGAAGCTCTTACTCTAACTAATTATGTTGCAAATTTTTTTAAATTTTTATTTTGTTAGGACGGTTTGTCATCAAACCCATTTTATCTTATTTCTGATATTTGTGTTCTAGCCCTCTTTGGAAGGCTTTTTGTGAGAGATTTTACTCCATTTATTGCAAATTAAAAAAAATAACTCCTAACCTCAGTCAGAAAACCGCAAGGTTGAATTTTTTTTTCTTGTCTTGCAATTTTATTGTAATCTATATTTATTCATCTACAGATTTCTTCTCCATTTCTGTACATTTGTATTGACAAAATCTTAATATCTCACAATTATTACAGGTCTAAATAATCATCTATCTTTAATAAGTTTCTTTTGCAGGTTTCATAGTAATCTAGTTTTAATCTCATTTTTCTTAGTTTTCTTCTCATTCTGCCCGTGGTTTATATATTAGAGAGAAAAAAGATTCATAGTTCATCTTTTTTTGTCATTTTC
This sequence comes from Thuja plicata, assembly GCA_018584345.1. Classification (NCBI taxonomy): domain Eukaryota; kingdom Viridiplantae; phylum Streptophyta; class Pinopsida; order Cupressales; family Cupressaceae; genus Thuja; species Thuja plicata. Next base: position 565,130 of record MU224114.1, read on the forward strand.
TCTTATTGCAGGAATCGTAGTAATCTGTATTTGTTTTCAATTTATCTTACAAGCTGTAGGCTTTTTTATATTTATTAAAGAATATTTCTACAATCTAGATATTCTTTTTTAGCACTCTGCATATTGAATATGATCTGTATTCTTCCTAGCTCAACGTTGTAACTGCAACCACGCTTCATTCTTCTCATGAGTTGGTTGTCTAACTCACTTGCAAGGATTTATCTACCTTACCTTTTCCAAACTTGGTGTCTCCTCATTGCGTAACTCTTTTCCTTCTCTCTGCATTCATACGCTTTGTGGATTTTAGTTCACCTTCTCTACATTCAAACGTTGCCTGGTATCATTTATTTTGTCTCTTTTTTTACCGCTGCCAAAGTGGGTCTTTGTGACTTATTTTGGTCTACATATTGGTTTTGATACAACTCTTTTCGCACCCCCAATTTTATTTCATCTTCCTCAACCTTGCTTATTTTTTGTAGACCATTGACTCCCTACCGCGCTCCAAAGCCTTTTTAAAATCCCTCCACATTGTGTTCGTTCTCCCTCCCTACCTGTGCATTGATGTTATCATCCCCAAACGTTGTGCATATCCCTAGGGGTTAGAAGAAACTTTATATATTTTTTAATGCGTTGTAATAATTTCATTTCAATAGTATAAGCGTTTTAATTTTTTTGTTTAATAGTTTAAATTTAAGTTTACAAAAAAAATTTACATTTTTTAAACGTTTATTTAAACACTTCAAAACCTTTATTAACATTGCATTAAATTCATCTATTTTGATTCGTTGACATTTATTTATCACTATTTCTAACATGTTATTGTTTAATCTTAATGTTTATTTCCTTTATTTTTACATTGTTGTGGAAATTATGTCTACTTTGATTACTGAGATTAAATTAAACAACTCTAACTATCTAGGATGTCAAACTTTCATTTTGACTATTATTCTTAGAGGAAAGAATAATTATGTTCATTAACCTCAGAGGGGGTAAACATTATTTTTCCCTAACTAGCCTTTTGTTCATGTCTCTCAATTACATCATTTTTTTATGAAATATGGTAATTGATCTAACTATTTTTTTAAGAAGCAAAGTAATATATGATTGATCAAAAGCACTTGAAGTCATTGACGATGTAAAATTATAATTTGTTCAAGCATTATGATTTATCTAAAAATATTGCCTTCATTATAATTATTATTGATTTTATTGATTAGCATGAATTGCTATCAATTTTTTTATGGTTTTATATCATCTATTTGTATGCACTTTGTTGCATTTTTTTGTAAGTTGTGTTGGGTGCCCTATTTTCAAGGTTAACTATGGAAGACCCTTCAATTTTACCTAATTCATAGTTACCTTTTTTTTTTTTGGGACCCGTGGAGTCTCCCTCCATCCAACGATTGGTATGCACTTACTTCAGTTGATGTTATCAAGTTGATCAATTTTTTTCCTCATAGTGAGGACGATGTTCTTGAAATCCTTCTTGAAATTTGTTGGATTTCTCATATATTTGAAAGGAAATATTTTTTTTAACACTCATAATCCTTAGAATGGCTTATTTTATAGCTTATGTCAATAATATTTTCAATGATGGATTAAAATCATTTGATATAAACATGACCTATGCATTCCCTATACACGTCAACTAAATAGTGTAATGGAAAGGAAGCAAAGATCAAATTGTTAAAGTTTATCTTAATGTTGGTTTAGTTTCTTGTCTCCTTGATGTTACTTAATTATGGTACATGAGTGTAGACATGATTAGAAAATCAAATCAAATGTTGATTTGATGTTTGAGTAATATGTTCTATTGGATTTTAGATTCTTCTCTCCCATATCTCTATTGCATGTTACTAATGTGATGATGAGTTTGCATACTTCATTGGTTAGATCATGAGTCATGCAGGTTGTGGGTTGATCACCCATTCACTTGCAATGGGATGACTCATTAGTGGACTTCCTATATCCATGTGATTGATGCAGTGTTGATGCAGATTTTATTAGTTGGTCTTGTCTGCAGTCATTTCTGCATTGGTATGTTTATTCTGGGATGAGAGGATGAATGATGTTTATGGTACCTGGGTTGTTCTTTTTTGGACTTGAATCATGTGGTTTTATCTTGACATCATGATAGATTTATTTTACTTTAGTGGGAAATTTTGGATTCATCTCTAACCCTCATGGATCTTATTTTAAATTTATAAAAGATTCTTTAAAGTTGAATTATTTTATGATGCAAATTATAAGTTTATTTTCAAAGGATATACTGATTTGTATCTAGGGTAGATCCCAATAATGGGAAATGTACTTGTTTTTTTTTTCTCTTCTTTGTTTCAGGTGACATATCATGGAACATTCAAAAGGCACAATCCACTTCTCTTAGCTCTATCAAATATGAATGTACAAGTGATACCCATGCATCCAAACATTCCCTATGGTTAACGAAGACTACTTGAAGACTTGAATTTAGCTCAAATTGAAGACAATCAAATTGTATTGTAAAGATGTAGTTCAAACTCATTGTAAAAATTTGGGTTTAATTCTCATTGGTGTAAACTCCCCAAGTAAAGATTAAGGTGGGGGGGGGGCGTTATAATATTTAATCTTTCCTTGGTTGTATTTATTTAATTTAGGATAAACCAAGGTATCATACATTTATTTAATTAGGAGATTCTATGAAATCCCTACATGTATTTTGTCCTGTAGTCCAAGTGGGAGGACATGACGTTTCTTGTAATTCCTTTATTAAGGAATTTAGCTTATCCTCCTTAAGAGGATGTTGACACTTTGCACACACCTATTATGGATTTTGGCATTCATAGATTGGTGAGTTACTTAGTAACTCCTCTCCTCGTCTCTATTTAAGAGATGCTCCTCTCTCATTTCTAGGTGGTTATTGTAATGATCTCTCTCTCTCTCTCTCTCTCTCTCTCTCTCTCTCTCTCTCTCTATTTAGCTTATGCCTCATTCATAATTCACAAGGGGTTTTTATTTTATTTTCCCCTTTCAAAACTTCTAGTCTCCTTGTCTTGGCCCTTTTGGTGTATGCTCCTAGTTTTTCATTTCGCATGGTAACAATCTTCTCAACTAATAACTCTTTTGGATTATTATTTATTTCCTTGCCCTTATTATTTTTCCTTTCATTTTGTATAGGATAGGAATAAATTTTCTTTGCGAGGTTGGATTGGTTGAGGCATGGAAGGAAAAAATAATTCAAGGTCAAAGTTCCCTCAACATGCTAAAGGCGGATAGAGACTATGGTTAACCTTGATGATTTCTCCATCATCAAGAAATTTCAAACACTTATGCATAGGAGAGACTAAAAATTTCATGGAGGTCAAGCAAGGAAGACGGTCAGGCAAGGAAGACCAAGTATAACTTGAAACTAATTAGAAGTTGGGATGACAACAAAGGTGACATCTAAAGTTTTACCACCAATTTCTATGAGAAAATTAATGGAGCCATGGGAAGGATAAGTCAAACCAATGAAATTTTTTATCATCACATCATATTTTTCATAGAAATTTTTATGCAATTGTCTAGTGTAAAAATGCCATTCAATTATAAAATTCACCATGAAAGTAGGATCTTTAAGGACACCGTGAGAAAAGAGACCATTAAATTTTAAAACAATGTAAAAAAGACCATCGGGTGCTTTAATTGTCTCTTTAGGATCAAATATAATGCAAAGATTGGGTTCAAATTGATCAATAATGTTGGTGACACTGTTGGATTTAGTACACTCAACAAAATTGTCAATAACTTGGGTGGAGGAAGAAAGTAAAGACTAGGTAGACTCAATTGTATTGGTCAAATGAGAAGGAAAAAGATTGGTATAGATTTCCAAGTTTTTGTTGGGTGGGGCAAAAAATTTGTTTCCTTGATCATGAAAACCCTCAAAAAATATATCATTAGAATCAATAAGGTATTGAATAATATATTTCAAATGGAAACACTTCTCAGTATCATGGCCAAGTTGATGGTGGTATTGACAAAAAACTTTGTGATCAATGGACTTAGGCAAAGGTTTGGATATAACAATTGGTTTAATGGGAGGAAGTGTTAAAACATTAGCATTAAGTAGCTTCAACATCACATTATGTAAAGATTAAAAAGGAGGTATAAAATTATGAGAAGATCTGAAAATAGATAATAAAAAAAAAGGAGCCACACCTTTGATGTTGTTGCCACTTTCTCATCAATGTTGTTCGATGAATTATTGATCTTGATGAATCCCTTAGGTTTTTGAAAAATTTGGAAGGACTAGGATGCGGAATCAGTCTTATCAACCAGGGCCATTGGATTAGTACTCTCAAATTGACTCACTTGAAGCTCGTAATTATGAAGCACTGCACACAATTGAGTAAAGGAAGAGAATTCAGAAAAATATTTTATCTCTAATGTCTTTTAGTAAAGTAGCAATGAAAATATGTTTCACATCAACATCAAACACATGATAAGAAATATAAGCATGCAAATGCTTAAATCTATCAATGAAATCAGTCTCTTTTTCTTTATCACCTTGTTTACAATGCATCAAATCAATCAAATAAATCTTAAGACCAATTTTATTTTGAAACTGTTACATGAAAGCATTAGCAAGTTTTTTAAAAGAGTCAATAGAATAAGGATGGAGAGAACAATACCATTTCAAGGTATTATCTCGAAAGGTTCTAGTAAACAATTATCCATGAACCTATGATCATGAGAGATATAACTACACAATGTTTGAAAGGTTTTCACATGAGTTACGGGATCATCTTTACCATTGTAAGTCACTAAATGAGGCATTTCAATGTATTAAGGGATAATGAAATAAATGATGTCTAAGGACAAAGGAATAGCAATGTCACTAGTAGGAATGTTGAACTTGGATTGAGTCATGGAAGCAATTTATTATTGTAATGATGACAGAGTTTGAGAAAGGCTATTGATAGTGAATTCATTAGAAAGGGTGGTAGGATATCTGTGTGAAAGGTTTGGACCATTATGGGAAATGAAAGGAATGGTGGAATATGAAAATGGAAGATTGTTGTAGGTAGGCACGGATAAAGGTTGTGAAACACATGGAACACTTTAAGGAGGAGGAATAATAGGATTATGAATGCTAACATGTGTAGGATTGGTGTTTTGAACAGACGTGGTCATAAGAGGTGGAGCATAGGTGGACACACTAGGTATTGAGATAGGAAGAAGAATATAAGTGTCAACACTAGTGGGAGGTGGAGTGAAACCAAGTTCTTGGGAAAACCTCTAATAGGTTTGCCATTTTTATCAATAAGATGACAAATAGTACGCAAGAAATTACCACCATGTTCATCATTGTGAATTAACTTTCTCAAACTCTCAACTAAGGAGATGGCCTCAGGATTGGATTTTTCTTGTCCTAACCATTGCTCAAATTTTCCAAATTCATGGGAAATATTTTGCACTTGAATAGGAGGAACTCTTAAGCTTTCATCTTCATCATGAGAAGAGTGGGAATAATTGTTCTCAACAATAGTAGAAATGTCATTAGTAAGCATGTTTGTCTCATCAAGATTCCTAGGAAACAAAGAGGACTTGTGATCAAAGCAACTCATAAGTCTATGGCTTCTCGTAACTATAATGTTATACGTATGACTCAATGTTATAAAACTCATTTACAAGAAATTAAAGGGAGATATACTTAACAAATTCCAATAGTAACTTTGAAAGATATATACAAACACTCATCAATTTTATGAAAAATGAAATTAACTAAGCACAATTGTACATGAAACTAGTGAAGAGCATATCAAACTACAAAATCAAACATGAGGATCCAATGCACAAAAAGGGAATCTAACACCAAAATTAGAATGGAAATTTCATGCATCGGTTTCACCAAAAATATACATTGTTAAAAGGGAAGCAATGCAAAGGGGTAGATTAGTCCTCCTTTTCAAAATTGCACATTCAAAAGGAATATGTCCCAATAGGCTCAAGTAGGTCCTAAGCACCGAATGCAACAATTATCCTTCGATAAATATGTAAATGTGAGATATGATAATGCAATGTAGAAGGCTAAATAGGAAAATATAGACAAATTGGGGAATTACAAACTAATAAATAACTACTAGAAACTATAAATGACCTGGAATGGGACCCAGACAACATAACTGACCTGTGGCATAAATTTGAACTAAAAATGCATAAAAAAAAAAATTTAAATGTTCTTTTCAAAGGAACATAATGATTTTCTCTATGTTCCCAGTATTTTTGGCTAAAAATTCTAGGGTTGCTCCATCAGATTCGGATTTGTTCACAAAAGTTCTAAGTTGTGCCACATGTTCCTGCACAAATAAAAATAGGGAAAAAGGTTGGATAAAGGGTTTTGCCTCAGTTAAACCCTTGTTTAGGAATCAACCTTGAAATGAATTGAAATTGTATAAAGGAATGCATGTAAATGTAAAGGTAAATGTTTGATCTACCCTTATAAATGGATATACCTTCATCAACAGATGTAGTAATCGCTCATATTCATGAAGATACTTGAATGTTTCTTAGATTGTAGGTTTTGACCTTGGAATGTAGAAAGGAATCAAGGATGCCCTCACAAATGCATGAATCTATGAATGCCCACTGTTAGATCTTCAATGTTGCTATGCTTGATAATCACTTTCTATTTAAGAAGAATGCACGAGGATGGAAGAGAGGATCTTCTTTCTTGATTGATAATATGTCTACTTGGCCAACATGGGAGAGAAGATTGATACAATGGATAAGATTTCCTTCAAATTACCTTGGATGCTTGAAGAAATGTTAGATCTCTAATGCTCGCCTTCAAATCTTGAATTCGCTTGATCGCTTGAATGCTTGAGTGTGGATGTTTGAGAGGTATATAAACAAATTCCATTCTATATTTAAGTCAAATAAAGAGAGATAGGGTGTTTATATACCTCTCAAACATTTTAGGATTCAAAATTAAGCCAGACCGACGATGGGACCTAATTTCCCACCAAAACACCGACATGAGCCTCTGATTCAATTTTGGCCAACTTTAAGCGAGAACATAATGTTTCTAATTTTATGTTTCTGGGAACATAATGTTTCAAACATTGTGTTTCTAGCAGAAGGTGATGAAATTGGAACTAGGTATTGTGATGATGAGGTAGATGCAGCAAAAGAAGAATCAAGTTGTTAGGATCAAGCATAATGGACATTAAATCTCAAAATCACCAAAATGGGGCCTAATAAAGAATCCACTTATGGGTGCTAACTTCTTAGGATGGTACAACATCATCCCTAATGATCATCCTTGCAAGTGGTTGTAGATTTTTTCTATACTCTTTATCATATATAAGTACTCTACGTTAGAATTTTGACATGCAACATAAGTTGGTAATGTGGCTTTACATTGAAATTAGAAGGTTGAACATGAGGATGAAAATCATAACTTAAATGGAGAAATTCAAGTACCGTTAGAGGAATAGAGGAGAATATTTCTAGATTGGTACAACATCACTTATGTTAAAATATTACAAAATGATGTATCCAATGAGAAGGATAAGATTGTTATAATTAAAGAGGAAATTACTAATGGCAATCAAGAGGCAATAAGTATCCTTGGAACATGAGATTAATAAAATGAATGAAAATTTCAATAGATATAGGAGGGTTAACTCAGGGGAAAAAAATCAATGAGAATTTGAGAAAGCGGAGTGTTGATGCTATTGGTGAGGGGAATAATGCTAAGGATATCAATCCCAACACAAGGACCAAAAACATGAATAAGAAATAAAATGAGGGGAACAAGAATGCCTAAGATCCTAGAGGTGTGGATGGTGACTAAGATCCTAAATGTGTGGATATCTGTCTCCACATGAAAAATCTAGAGGAAGCTTACACCTTTTAGGAGCTTTAATTTCTCCTTTTGTTTCTCTATTTAGTGTTTTTTCTCTACTCTATTAATGTTTTGTTATATTTTTCAATACTTTTTTGTTTGGGAGATCATTGTGGGTGAGATGTGCACAAATTGACATTTTTATAGTGCCCACATGCATGAAAGAGATTAGTTAGGAATGGGCAACTAATCTAAAAAATTGGGATATCATATATTTGTTGAAACAAGACCCATGGTTTATCCTAGGGTTCCAATAGAAGGTACGAATATTGAAATATTCATAGTTTATGTCGTAACTCCTAGCTCAAGTTGAATTTACTCATGCAGTTTCATTATTTCCCTATTATATGTCACCTAGGCTCTTTGAAGATGCATATGTATGTTAAGTGGTATTTGTTTTGGGTTGGCTTCAAGTAGCATGCAAAACCTTATTGTAGAATGTGATGTGTATCTAAAAAATAAAGGGGAAACTATCAAATCACTAGGATCTCTACATCTCATTATTGCTTCTATAATGACTTCTATAGATATTTCTATGGATTTCATTATTGGGCTTCCAAAGTCAACAAAAATAAATTTCATTTTGGTTATAGTTGTATAATCAACTAAGTATTCTCATTTTATGTCTTGCCTTACTTTTAAACAATCCTTTTTATAGGTCAACACTTCATGGATGTCATACTCAAGCCTCGTGGTGTGTAGTATTTAAGCTTCATAGTATGCCTTGCTCCATTCTTAGTGATTGTGGTCTTTCATACGCTAGTAATTTTTTGGCAAGAATTGTTTAAGTTGTCAAGTACTAAATTTAACTTGAGCTTAGACCATCATCCATACTAATGGTCAAAGTAATATTGTCAACATATTCCTTAAGACTTACCTACCTTGGTTTATGCTTGTGTGAAAAAAATAATGGCTAGCTGGTGGTATCTCACTGGTTGGTTCCATAATACCACTTATTACAATATCTCTAAAATGAATCCATATGAGACCATCTATAGTTATCATCCATGTTTTTTGGCTACTTATTTTGCAGGTTCTCTCAAATTAAAAGTAGTAGAAAATTCCTTTCTCAAACGAGAGGATATTCTCAAGGGCCTTCAGCACAACCAACATGAAATTGTAGATGGATCAACCAAAGATGAAATAGTAGATAGATTAACATAAGGTGGAAAATATTTCCACACTTGGGTGATTAATATTTACATAAGGATGTGGGTCATAAATTAGATTCAAAAATTCATAGCTCTTATTAGATGTTGTCCAAACTTGGATTTCCAGACTCTTCAAATATCTACCGAATTTCCATGCCTCTTGTTCAAAGAAAGTGATTGGACATGTTACAAGAGTCTTAACATAACTATCCATAGTGAATGAGGTTAGTTCCATTCGCTTACCCACAAATGTTTTCTTACTTTAAGGGTTTTATTTATTTAATTATTTTGGTGCAACATATGGATGAATGTTGTGTATGACACATTTGGAAGGAAGTTACATCGTGTCTTTGTTAACCTCTAGATTTTTTAGTTTGAAGATAAAATTTTGATTTAAAATGTTTGATCTATAATAGTATGATCTCCTTATTTCAAACAATTATTCAATTAATTGAACAACAAATAGGAAGAGTGGGCTTGGTATATGCTTCAAAATACACAATGCAAAATTCACATTCTCTTTGCAATTGTCATACAAAATTCACCGTTTATTGTGACTAATAGTTTTAGTAGGCGTTCTTCTTTATCTAAAAGTTAGATTTTATAGACACACAACCTTCCATGGTCACTCTTATGCTTGGCATTGAAAGTATATTGTTTGTTGTAAATTTTATGAAGAAACTTCATATGTTAAAGTTATTTTCCTCATCTATTGAAATAGATCTTTCTGTAACCAAGAGAAACATAATGCAATGAAAGATAACATGAAATGGTTCTTTAAGGAATATGATGAAAAAATTTCATAATATTATTGCCCGCGAAAATAATTTTTACAAATTGTGTGTAAGAAATTACACCTTCATGAAATTAAGAATGAAAGCAACAAATCTATGGAAAGATAAACAAGTTAATCTAAGAATTGAAACTAACAAAACTATATCATCTCATGGTTCTCTATCCAAGCTTTGTTAAGAGAGCTCTTAGGCTTAATCTCTCTCAAGGACAATCCTAGAATGAGATATGTATGAAATTTAAATGCTCAAGTCTAGCTAGAATGCTTAAAATTCTCAACAATGCTCCAAGATCATAAGAGAAAATAGCAAATGCTCCTAAACATGCTATGCTAAATGAAATGAAAATGCTAAAACTCTCTCAAAAGCTCCTCAATGCTCTTCAATATGCCTATAATAAGGATGCTTTGGCTCTTGAATTCTTGGATCCCAAACACAAAGGAAATTGTTTGTATTTATAGCATTTTCCCAAGGGTAGGGGGTAGAGTGAATTGATCATAATCAAAGCTTGGTTAAGTCAAAAGCTTTGAGGTGTTTGCAAATGGAGGGAAATTTGGCTGGTTGTCTCAAAGAATTAGGAATTAAATAACTCCATCATTTAATTAAATTAGCCATGGAAGGGTGATTGGGTTGGATTTGATCCTTTTTTATTTGAACTATACAATTGAAAAATCAATTGC
>MU224114.1:608672-630957 GCA_018584345.1 Thuja plicata
ATTTGATTTGAATTTTGTTCCTTTGATTTGATAAATGTCCATTTGATTTGCATTGAGATGATATTATGAAGCATTTGGCTGAGATTTATAATTTGGAATGTTTGAGATACACCTGGTAAATTTTAGGCGTCTACACAAATATTTATCAATTTAATTATATTCTTCAATTATATTTGTAAAAATCCTTCCTTTAAAAATATTAAATTACATTTTTTTATGATGTAGGAATATATTAGGATGTAAAAATAATCTTACATCACCAAAATAAATTATTCTTGTATTCTTCTATTAGTCATTAAAATATCAGTTAGCCAACACATATCCTATTGCATTTCATTACAATTATATATTTTACATCGCAATTGAAACATATGTTCATTGCAGATTGTTTAATACCATTAGCCAAATCTTAGCAAAACAATTGATTAAAGTTGAAACTCATTATTTGAGATTTGCACCAACTTCACAAAGCTTGTGAAAAATAAGGAACGTACTACAAGGCACATTGGGTGTTGTGAACATTCATTCTAGAAGTTGCTTCCTACATGTTTGGCTAACTACACATTTTACAATTCATCAACTTTTATACCACTAGGTACAATTGAGATTATTCTTGAAACTAGGAGTTGCTATATTAACATTTGACATAATCATTTGAATGAACTTCATTGAGAGATTAGAGATGGGATTAAGTTTGAGCATTGTATTGCAACATCCTTCAAATTTACAATTAAATGACTTCGTCCTAACATGTTCTAAACCATTATGACAAAGATTGATGATTCAATTTTAATTTTTGATTATTTATATGTTGAATCAAGTTGATTTCCATGAGAATATATTTGAGTATTATTGTGCATAGAATCTATGTGTGTCTATGTCAAGGCAAAATGATTGGACAATCCTTTATTGGACCCTCTAGCCATGATTATATCACTTCATTGTGAATTTTTATAAAAGGGAATCCAAGGTTAAGTCCCTGATCCTTGTATAGACTTGATGATCTCTAATAATTTCTACGCATGGATCGAAACACTAAATCACAATCTATCTCCTATAGTTGTAAACAAATTCTAAAAAAAATCATTGAATTTAATATATTTAATCATTTTGTAGTAATCTCCTCATTAAGATTATTTGTTGATACAAGAATATTTTTTTATCATTGAAAACTATGCTTGGATGGTACGAATAAGGTGTAACTAATCTGCAAGATTCACCGAACATTATATATGATAGATTTACTCAATTTTACACTTTAACACATCAACGTTAGCAAATTTAACTTGCATTTCTGCAAGAAAGAAAAATTGATGTACTCACTTCCAGCTCAATCCATTTAAGTACTAATTGGGTTAAAGTTAATTTTGACAAGAAATTGATAAGGATTGGACTAAAATCCATCTATTTCTTCCAACTTATTGTACCTCTAAAATTAAAATATCCTAACACTATTTTTATACGAAATTTTGACCTTGACACATCACCATGGAAGCTATTGTAAGTGTTCGATTTTTTTTATTTATGATTTTTTGTAGAAACTAATAGTTCTAACTTTTTTAAAAGTTCTCATTGAAACATTGCAAAAAATTAGTGACTTCATATGTAGGTAGGATACTTGTTTTAGCAATTTAGTGTTTAAATTTTATCTTTCAAACACTAGTTAAAACTTAATTTGTGAAAACTTTCTCATGAATTAAAATAATATTTTTAAGTCATTTAAAGTTTCTTGAAAATAAGAAAAAGATTTTGTAGATAGATTATTAGCTTAATGTTACAAAGCTTGGTAATAAGTCCTACAAAGTGCTTGTTAATTTTTTTATGATAAATTATTGCTAGTTAGACTAATTGTTCTCATGTTTATAACAACCTATTTAACTTGTACATGTGTGAATTTATTTGATTGTAAAGCACTAATATTTACAACGAGTTTGATATATTTAGATTAAAAACTATTATCCTTAAGACCTTCTATAGTGCACTAAACATGACATTCAACAATATTACCCTCTCATACTGTAGAAGTTGATACTACAGAGGTATATTTGAGGTCTAAAAGGTTGAACTGATAAAGGATATTACATATACCTTTTTCTACAACTATCTTCTCTTACACTTTCTCTCTTCTCTACCTTTCCATTTCTTCTTCTTGTTCTTGTATGTCATTTGGTTGTAATTCCAACATAGGGGGATCATAGTGTTAGAGGGGCAGCCATGCCTACATTCTCTACATCACACTTTGTGAATAGGTACTACATTGCATATACCAAAAACCTCTCACATTCTACTCTACTCTCGTGTGTATAGTACCTTCCATGTACTATCACTCATTCACATACCTTTAAGTAAATAGAAAGGTAAGGTATATCAAAAGGTTTGGTACATTAGGAGGTTTTCTAATTAAGATAGTTGCCCTTATGTATCATTTGTCTAGTATATTGGGCAGTCTTGCATCGAGGATCTAGGTATATTGAAAGACACGAATGATAAGAGCTTCTTCTCAGAGTGGTAAGGAAAAACTTATTAACTCAAAACTTATTAAATATTGAATTTGGATTTTTTTTTAAATAAATTTGGTCATCAAGATACATTAGAGAGACTTTGTGTGGGATACACATCCATCTATAACTTAGGTCAAACTCAAACTTTGTTTGAATGATGTCAATACAGACATGTGCTCACGGCCCCACTACTTGCTCAAAGTTCCTTGTAGATGTCCCATATCAAACAAAATAAACTCTCCATACAACTTTTGATGGTGAGACTATAAAAGGTAAGAATCAAGATGGAACAATTTGGTGCACAATAGTGTCTAAAGGATTCGAAAACACTACCTAATTTTGTAGGACGTACCCTAAACACAAATACAATAAACATTAATTCTTTCTTTGCACTTCATACTATACTATGATCACATAACAGTTTGGAGAGCATAAGATGGAGGAAGACTATCCGTGAGTAAATGAAGAAAGTGATTGTATTAGATTGTCAATCCATTTTGCTACGTCTCTATATTGATATGGCATGGTCGATGCATTATATATGTATGTACTAGGTTTAAAACCTCATCATGTGATACATTTTGCTGATATGCTCAATGATGCAATATAGTATGTTGTTGAGGAACATCAATTATATCGAGCACAAGCTAGTGGTACCATAATGTTATATAAGTGATTAGATAGATAGAACCGAATTCTTATCAACTTCCTTGTCTCTTGTGATATTGACATGATGTTTTTGAAATCCATGGATGCATTGGATATAATAAAAATTGTGCTTCAAATGTTTGAGTTTTTTGACATGAAGATCTTAGATGTAGGGCCACAAAATATCGCTTAGTTTATAAAAAATAATATTAAAAAATTGTGTTGTTGGATATTCTTGATAGACAAATATCATGATATTTTTTAGCTCATGCACAACATAGTACTTTTATTTAACCGTAGAGGATATTGACAAACTTGAATGAGTTAAGGAGGTTTTGAAAAATGGCCATATTGTTACCAAGTTTAACTACAATTACACAAGTGTGGTGTGTATGATGCACTCCTCAATAGAAGGCAAGAAGCGAGTCCAACCAAGGTGAAAAATTTACTACACACTTATTTACATTGTAATATTTTTTTCAACATAAATGAGTTTGAATTAAATATTTGTTTCAAATGAATGGAAGTATCATCCTGATGATGGATCATGGAGTATGATCAGAAACATTGATGCAAAACCATAGACACAATGATATCCAAAAGAAACAATTGAAATGAGTGGATGTACAATTTAGCTTCACAAATGAAATGGATGGTAGAATAGTGATAAGAGTATTTTTTCTACAAAGTGTTGAAAAATGATTGAACAAGTTATCAATATTTTAAAGCCTCTTGCAATTTTTTTACAACTAGTGGACGTGGGAAATGCTCCATGGGCTATTTGTATGAGGTCATAGACAAGGCCAATGAGGCGATAAGTGGTAGAATTTAAAATAATGACTACATGCCACTGTGGGACAACATTGACAAGATGTGGGATTGATAGAAACTCTCCCCTACCATTTTGTTAGATAATATTTGAATCCAATATTACTCTACAACCTCTCATTTAAAGATGATGATGTCATCATACATGCCCTACTGATGGAATGAAGCTATTGTTGTTGACTCCAAATCTTTGTATATAGTTATGCCAAAGCTTTCAATATCCAAGTGGCAAGGGTTTTTTCTCAAATGTGGTTGTTGTGCAAGGTAGGAACACTTCCAAACAAGATACACCCCATATACTTTTATTGTCCCTCTCTATTGTGAATGTATACATTAAATTTGCTAAACTTTTGGTAGATCTTACATGATGTTATAGTGAAATAATTTATGTTTTTAAGTGCAATGGTGGGATTTTTTTGGTCAAGAAGCCAAAAATATTTAATGAATGGGAATGAACATTTTGAGCATATTTGGAATGTTTTTGAACAAATACATTCCAAGAAATGTAACCATCTAACACAATGAATGAATGGTGATGTTCATCACAATATCTTCTTGAAGTTAAAAAAAATCAAGGTTATAGTTTTGAAATAGTTATAATCATAATCATACATTGTGATAATTATTTTTTTTCACATTCAATTACTAAAAAGCAATTTTTATATGAACAAAATCTTATGCCCCTGAGGAAGACTAGTCAATGATAATGTCATTGACAATGGTGGTGATTATTATATCCTTAAAGAGTGCAATAATAAGATTGATGTGGCTAATTGAATTAGGAGAGGATCACCTAAAGCAACATCATTAGGATCTACAATGTAGTATTCATTGTGCAATGCAAAGTGATAAGTGAGATGAACACAAATAGTAAAAATCTATATTCCAAAATCTATGTGTCATCATCCTATGACTTGAGACAAAACAAAAAAGCACAAGTAAACTTAAGTAGGCTAGTGTAAAAAGGAATCTAATTAATTAATTAATTGGGAAAACATCTTTTTACTCTAACACCTTCATTTAAGTGCAGCTTAGGGAGAAGCTAAAACTTTGATGACATGCTTAAAAAGCCAAAAATGGGTCTTGACAACTAGGATTGATGAGGTAGCCACGTCCAAATGAAAAAGATCTCTCATAATCCAGAAAAGGGAGAAAACCTTATGAAAAAAGCTCCCCTCCAAAACAGAGAAAGACACGAAAAGGTGAAAAAAGGACTAAAAATGACCTCTGAAGGACAACTTGCAAATAAGCCTAACAAAAGCACAACATGCAACAAGAGTCTAAAGGCATACATTTTCTTCTCTCTCCCACCATCAAACTCGTATATCTTGAGGTTAGAGAGGATAGAGTCACGTCTTTTTAACAAACTTGAAACCACGCATCCAAATTAAAAAGCCTTCAACCTAAAACAAGATCTAGAGCAAGCTATTATCTTGCAATAGATCTAAGAAGAAAACAACATGAGAGAAACAAGAGAACTAGTCCTCCAAGAATTCATTAAGAGAATTGTTGTCTGCATTTTTCTTGCTAATCCTGAACAACCCATGCCAATAATGCACTTAGCCATAGAAGAATTGTCATAACCACCTCTTCAAATGTCTTCCAAGCAACACAAATATTCCAATTACAACTCCATGCTTCAACAATGTCATCCACTGTCAAGCACTCCTTCCTCAATGAATGAGTGATCAAGTCGGCATAATACCCACCCCGTGCACAAATATTAGACTCACAGGAGACTTTGTCGTAAAGAGGGTAGTCCTTCAAACACTTAACCATTCATTGGCTTTTACCATGAGAGGACTGACCCAACCTCACACACAATTTGCATGAGTGCAATGCACGTGTTGTCCTAAGTCCAACTGATGCATAGTCATGTTGAGTAGGTTTGGAGCAACACATGATCCTCCTTACAAAGATGAATATCATTTATTTCTATAGATGAATATGAATCTGCTTGTAAGAGTTGTGTACATAAGTTCAATGATCATACTAAAATTGTTGTGAAAAGAAAGGGTGGATATGAATGCCAATCTTGATACACCTAATTGATTATATTTGATTGCCTACGCGAAAAAGATATATCTGCTTTTTCATCTTTGACTACTAAGGAGATTTTTGGTATTTTTGCATTCCACTGTCAAGAAAAAACATTAAAAATTATATCATGGATGTATATAGATTTGACAAATAATATAGCGTTTCACATTCTACGAATTCAAACTGTCAACAAAATTTGGTTGCAAGTTGCCATTGGTGTCTATATCTGTCATATTATTACCATTGGGATTATATCTATCAATGGTTTCTAGTTTTCATTCGGTTTTTATCCAACATTAGTCCTTATCTACAATTGATTAATATGCAGATTTTCATTTCTAGCCATTTTTTGGTTTCTATTCACCATCTATGGGAAGCTCCCACTGGATATGCTGGATCCACACCATGCCCCCTTTCAGATAGATACGACCTAGAATGCAAGTGAACACATTTTGTAACCAACAGAATGGTCCATCTTCCATTCATGTTCGAACTAAAGAAAAAGAAATATAAAAAGGCCCCTTAGGCTATAGATGGGAGATCAGTTAGGTATATCACCCCTTTGGCTATAGAAAAGTTTATACAGCATGAACTAGTGCACCATACAGGGAAGACTCCAAAATCTATCTAGTAGCCATTTCTAATATTTACAGCCACCATATAGTGTATTTAGAAATAACCACTGCAAACTATGTCTATCACCAAGTGCTGTCATCACAGAGTAATCCAGACTTCACTGCGCACCTGTGTGAATTAGAAATTATAGTTCACCGGCACAAAATTTTCATATAAATAATACCCATTCATTCCAAACCACAGCAAGTGTATGACAACAAACCCATAACCCAATGAGTTTGCTGCCCCCATTTTATATGAAACAACTCAAGCATCAGCTTGATATGGTGGAAAATAATTTGTGCTTGCCACCAGCATTTCTATAACTTTAAGAATATCTGTACATTTTGTAAAAATGCCTCTCATTGAACCCAAGGGCTGCGCGCTTCAAAGTTTAGAATGACATGCTTTTTATTACTTCAAGAATCCCAAATAGAAAAAAAACTTGTTTTTCTTTTACATGTTGGACAGTCTTTGTGGATAAACTTAACTAAGCACTCTTGCTCAAGTTCTACAAGCTTCATAGATTTATAACAGCAGCCCTTGGTAATCAGCCTCCAACTCGTCAAAATAGGCACTGCAAGACTATTTCCTTGAAACCAGTTGATAAATGGTTATCCAGATTGTCGTGCTATTCTAATTGATTTATGCAGACATCTGGGATCTGGCATCTTAAAAAGTACAGATGATGACTTCTAGAATTTCAGGTGGCAAAGACTAACCCACTGCTATGGAAAATACTAGTTCTTGCCAGAAATCCAAGAAGACCCTTCATAGTAAATTCCATTATATTTACTCAATAATAGCCTAACTTCCATACTAAAAATGTGGCCAGTGAACATTTAAGGAATGTGATAACCAGGTTAGAAAAAGATCATGTCTAGCCACATAAAAGAACAGAGCCAATCATATGAGAAGACATTGAATTTCTCACTTCTTTTACAGCGTTCCAAAGCTTGATGACATCTCTCTGATTACATATGTGCTCCATTTCATTTATCATCAGTGATTCTTCAGATCCCATGTTCAATATTACTAGAAACTCAGCTTTTCTATATGGCTATATTCTCCCAGTTATGGGAAAAAAACAATCCAGCTTCTTTTGTGTCTTACCCTTCTCCTGCTGTGCCCGGCGCACAGCCTGTTGAATCTGACGTTCATGCTTTTCTAATAATTCATCAATATTTGCTGATTGTGGCACCAACGGTCCAGAATATTCAACTCTTTCTTCAGGATTGCTATAACCCTGCTAGTTCATAGACCAATCAAATAAAAAACAGAATTTATATTTGAAACAGCTTATGTACAAGTATTTAACAAACATTAAAAACATGTTCATCAAGAGAGCCATTCTTACCATGAAGGGTTGCCTATTGACTTGCCTTTCATCCCTTCTGCAATTACTTGTAGAGACATCTTGCAAAAGAAATTTATTCGAATAATCTGACACTGGTGGCTGAAAAGGAACTAATTCCTTTATCGTTGAATGCTCAGGAAGTTGTGATAGTTGATGCTTCTCTTTTCCTACCTTCCCTATTTTATCACCATCATCACATTGCTGCAAACTTCTCCCATCTTTGTGAGTAAATGCATCTGTGGCATTTGTAGATGCCACTGAAATTGAAATATTTGACAAATTCTCTCTTGCCAATGATCCATGTGCACTCTGCGATTTTGGCTCATGTTTGGTTAATGACTTTGAATTCCTACTTGGTGCCCACATAGAATCCATCCGAGCATCATCCTCATTTTGATTCTTTGTCTGTAGCAAACCATTTTCTCTTGGATTTGACATTGGGTCAGAAGAGCGTATTCCATTTTGAAGGATGTAGGTTTGAGCATTACCACAAGCTTTAGCTGAAAAATTCATTGCCCTTGGAGGCTCAATAGGAAAGCCCACAGCACTATCCTCCTGCTGCGAATTGAACTTTTCACTCTTGCTCTTGGAGGCTGCTTGAGAATCCATACGCCGCTTCTGCAAACAACAACAATTTAAGGCCAACATGAAGTCTATTGAAGTTGAACACTGGCACATAGGAAGAACAGAACAATCATGAGGAGCTGCTGACATGCAACATCATTTGGAATTCGCAAAATATAGATTGCCTAAAAATTCCTAGCAAGACCATGCTTACTTGCCAGTGCAGTGTGCTAATTGGCAACATTATAACAAAGCAAGTCGGTCTCAACATCATATTGTAGTTTGGAAAAGTACCAAGTAGGTCATCAAAGATGATAGAAACTAGAAATCATGCTACCTGGATGGATGTAGCTAATTCAGCATTGCCATCTGGTGCCGGTACCGCTCTAGATTCTCGCGATATTCTTCTTGCTGCTTCATATGCACGTCCTCTTCCTCCTATAGCTCTTTTCCTGCAAGAACAATGAAACTATTAGATCCATAAAATACATAACTAATACCATATAGAAGGAAGACCTTTACCTACTTATTAAGAAAGAGAGGTTTTGCCATGAAACTTGGTTTCCACCATTTCACAGACAACAATTATGTAAAGAGTTTATGCTGAAGCATCTTCTGCAAACAAGGATGGTGAAAAATGACAGCAGTGCAGGCTTCAATGAAAAATAAAACTACATATAAAATCTGTTCTGCATGGCAACATTTTCAAGGGAAAGGGGGAAAAATCATATAAACAAAATAAAAATGATGCATCTTAGTTGATTCGAGCTATGTTCCACCAATATTCCAGGACATGGGGGCGTGGGGACAGGGGGATACATTGCAGAGATGGGATTTTTGAGGCCAATTTTGGGAACGGCAAAGGGGACAGCAGTATAAAAATATATATACATTATAGAATCATTCATCATATTAACATACATTATAGTATTCCTAAAAAACACTCTTCATGTTATCAAACATTGGATGCATTCTTTGGAATAGTTAGTCTATATATCTTCATTGAAATCCCAATAAATTGAACACAGCATGTATTGTTCAAAGTGCTAGACCTGAGGAAACGTCCCCAGTACAGGGACACGGGCAGAAAACCTTAAGGATGCATCCCCGTGTAACAGAGGATTTGAGACTCTTCCAGTCACAGATCTTGTGCTCAGATGAAACATTTGAACTACTGCAAAGTTATGCCTTCAATGGTAATAGTTACTTTCTAGTACCACTGAATGCACCTAGATTATTTTGATGATTTTATAAAATGGTAAATAGCATTTTATTGGTTGGGTGCCAACAGATTTTCAGAGAAAGTGGTTGATAAAAAAGAAAACATGGATCAGAAAAACAAAAATTAATCAGGACAAAAACATTACTGTTGCTTCTAATTCTGGCTCTTGCAGAATGAAATACAAACATAGCAAGCTGGCATGGGGGTGCACCACCACTTGGAACATATTTTTGAGACCTAAAATCATTTCCATATGTTTCATCATGTTTCTAATCAGACATAGGAGATAAAATTCAAATTTAAAAGCAATGTAAATGAGAGATTATATTCTCTAGTGATATGGATCAAGAATTTCACAAAAAAGAACTTAAGAGTCGGGTTAAACTTAGAATGAAGCCTCACATAGAGGCCGACTTCTACAGGACATTGGTTCTCACTATTAAATGGTCAATCCTGTGGAAAGGGACCCACTGAACCCTAACCCACAGGATTCTGTTATACATCTAATTAAGCCTGATTAGTTATTAATAGTTGCTACCAATAAATGCGACAAAAAAACATCCTATCAAATATTCCTGTCATATCCCTTCATTTAAAACCCTAATTACATCATCCTCTTTAGAAATAAGATTCAATAAAATTTGAATTTAATAAATAAAACTTATATATACATATATATATATGCATATTATTAAAATAATAATTTACAATAAATATAATAATATATTAATGAAATAATGATACAATATAATAATATTGTATGAATAAATAAATAAATAATAAATAATAAATAACAAATAATATTAATCAATATAATTGATAGTATTATCATAATATAACTAATATCCTCAAATTCATAATATAAACCGAAATATATTATAATAAATATTATATATAAATAAAGGTATAATTCAAAACATTACAGAATACGATAGCCTCCCCTATTATTCTTGACGGTGATTAGGAAGGATAGCATACCAATACCGTTTTGGCTAATATTAAAAGAGTCAAAAGGTATGACTAAGGAGCGCATAGTGCAATCTGAAATAGTGATCGCTTATTATCGCGGACTTAATTGAAAATAATCCAATCACAAGATAGAATTGTGTCTTTAACCAAATCGCATCATAGTCAATATCTTAATTTGGAGAATACGGTGAATGAATGAATGAATGAAGATTTTTAATGACGTCCACGAGACCATCGGTCTAAGGGACCACAAATCACAGTCCTAAACTAACTCCATAATCTTTTCCATATCCGATCTCCTGCTGTGAATCTTGACAATCAAACTAGCAGTCTGCTTGATCTTATCCTCCTCAAATAAACTGTACATGATGCCAGCCTTCAGGATGAGCACATACTGAGCCTGAATGTCCTCATAAGCCATGCACTCGAAGAGAAAGTGCCATTCGGTCTCAATCGCACCTTTGTCTTAGAACCTGCAAATCCTCTCCTCCCACTCCTCTTTGGGTCTTTTCCATCTACCCGTCTCGCATCTGTGATGATTTCCAAGTTAGCGATGACATGACTTTTACGGAGAGACTTCTCATCCCAAATACAAAGTATTAATAGCATTCAGCGTATGGGGAATAAGGGGGGAATGGAAAAAAACAACATTTTATCTACCCAGCATCCAGTCAGCAGGAGATAACACAGTCAGCGTTGAAGAAACCCATCAACATTTTCAATATAACAACCAGCAATCTGAAACGTGGGACAGCGCACCATCAATCTGTATAACTATAAACCGTAGAAGTCAATCCAACAAATAAGGTAAATAGAGGAGCCATTTCAGTGTATACAGGTTATATAAAGGATATAGTATTATAGAGAGTGGAATTAGCTGGTGAGATTGGCATAAGAACTTATATTCAAACCAATACAACATATAGGGGTCCTCTACAATTCCAGATCGATCCATTGTCTGAAATGTTTCAGACATAAGGTTTATATTGTCAATATTGGTTGGCCAAAGGCAACCTCTTTCAAAGCATTTATAGTATCATCAGCTAGGCCCATTGAACTGAGATCAAAGACTCATAAGAGTATTATAGTTTAAACTTTAACAATACAACCGCTGCAGGCTAATCTTCAAAAGTATCCGACATTTACATTAATCCATTCTTCCGTTATTTCACTAAACTAAGGATATTAATAAGATACACATTTATCATATAAACATTTACAGCATCTAAGAGATTTCTGTGCAAGATATTGATAAAGAGAAGTTGTTTACAATTTTGATTACGTAACTGAGAAAGAAATCCAAACCCCAGGTGACCCTAAAAGGGGGGGTCATTACAATTCCCATTGATCCACTTAGGGGGTGGGTAAAGACTTTGACCCACCAACACTACAAGATGCAATCAAGAAAGAAAGGAAAATGGAGTTTGCTATTCCCAAGAGTAAATTTCAACCCAAGACCTTTCAATACAAATAAAATAAGAAGTATATTAACAAGGAATCAAATTAGTCCAAAAGTCCCCCTTCAAAAAAATGATGATTTTTAAAATGAGCTAAGGTACAAGGATGAAAAATTAAGGTTCACATGCAAGGAGCCATGGACCCAGGCTGCTTTGAGAAAGGTCAAGTTCATTATTTGGAGGTGGATTTCAGCTGATGAATCTAAATCAGAAAATTCAGAACAGCAAGAGGAAAACGAGGAAGATGAAGTACAAGAAGAATCTGAAGAAAGGGAAAACGAAGGCACCTTTGCTCAGCAGATATAATGATTCTTGCAGGGTTTGTGGAGTTCTATGTGGGC
Organism: Thuja plicata; assembly: GCA_018584345.1. Lineage (NCBI taxonomy): Eukaryota > Viridiplantae > Streptophyta > Pinopsida > Cupressales > Cupressaceae > Thuja > Thuja plicata. The sequence goes on from MU224114.1 coordinate 621,215, forward strand.
AGAAAATTGTTTCTATCATTGATAAAGGTGCTACACACAACTTCATTAATGCAGTTGTAGCATGAAGAGGCCTTAAGACAGAAAAATCCGAAGGCTCCAAAGTCATGGTTGCTGATGGGTTCACTCTTCCATGCCCAAAGAGAATCCCATGATTAAGTTTACAATTGGGCAACTACGAAGACAAAGATGATTTTTGGTGATGAGTATTGGAGACACTTGTGTTGTTCTTGGCATCCGATGGCTCCATTCTTAGAGGAGATCGCCTTGAATTTGCAAACAATGGAGTTAAATTCCAAGCTGATTGAAGTAAGGTTGTTATGAGAGGAGTGTCAAATGGAAGTCCCATGTTGTCACATGCAAGAGCATGGAAAGAATGTCCCGCCATGGGAAAATTGAGTGGGCAGCCCTATGTGTCATCATTCCCACCGTTTCTCAAGAATAAAACAGTCTATTGAGCTTGCAAGAATAAATTCGAGAGAATAGGAAAAAAGGTTCAAATACAAGGATAAAAATAACTTCCAATCATTTGATAATCCCCTCTTTGGAATGGATGCGAAATTGTACTTTGATAATCCGCTTTTTGTTATGGATACTGAGACACTTATTCCAGTAACATAGCAAGTGGCAATAACATGATAGAGGATCCAGATGAAGCCTTTAGGCATGAGATAGATGTTATTTCAGAATTCAGATAGTGGAGGTCATTTTCAGTTTTGACGAAGATTTGAGATCAACAATTAATGGTTAGCAATTGGAATATCTTTATGATTATGGCTTAAGAGGCATGAAAGCATTCTTCCTAGTGAAGATATCTTAAGAACGATGATGAGATCCCTAAAAGTTCACATGAATACTATAGTAGCACAGCATAAGCATGATGAACCTGCTTCATTAATGGATTTCCATACTAGAGGTCACCAACAAAGTTTGTTGGAGCTTATGGATGATGAAAGAAATGACTCAAGGAGGGTTATGCAATTTTCTTTTCAATCAGTCAACATATGATTCCATTTGCATACAAGTGGATTGGAGAGAAATTTTAAACAAGAATTACAGCATTACTCAATTGGAGACTTTTGGGAAGGCATTTTCAGCTAATGGAATGCTCAGACTTCTTGTTCTTGTGAAAAGATTTCAGTTATGCAGCAACTATTCCATTTGGAAGGTGCTGATTTTGAGTAAAATCTGATTATACATTGCTGATTTCAGACTTGGAACAGCTGCGAGAATGCAAATTTTCAGACAACTAAATCAATGGAAAAGATTAGTTTATGGTTTCAATTGAAAAGGATCAATATTTCAACCCCAAGTTCTTTGGTGGGTGGAAATTCAAGCACAAAACAGTAGTCATCTCTTGTTTTCAACTTGCATTTGTAGTTCGGACAGCAAACCACTGCACAGTTGTGATTCTTGTGACTATCATGTAGGAGCTCCAGAAGTTAAAATTCAGAAGGTTAGCATTAACTTTCTAGAACTTTTCAAAATGGTGTGGTGGAAACTTAGTAAATTTTATAGGAAGCTCATTGAATTCTTGCAAAAGATTGATGTTCTTTTAGCAAAAAGAGTGAAGGAGAATTTAATTGCAGATATGATGAAGCATAGTGCATTAAACAAAAGAAATTAGAAAATTCCCTAATTGATTTGGGATCCTATAGTCACATTGATTATTTAGGAATATACAGTTGATTGAGTATTGCGATTGCTTGAGGACAAACAATTATGGTTGGGGAGGATTGTAATGTCCCTTTTTTAAGAATAAGTAGTTTGTGAGCGATTAGTCTATTTTCTAAGATTTTCCTATGTTACCGGTCACGAAGAATCAAACCTGGGTACCCATCCAGTTTTCACCCAGCTTGGGGTCCTAAGCTGATCTGTTGTGGCGGGTCCGAACAAAGTTCCAGCCACTTTTTTAAAGTTCTTTTTTGATGCGAAAAAGTAAATTTACCCCCCCCCCCAACATCTAAAAGGCAAAACATATCTCATTTTAGCTAACCTGAATGAAAAACAAAAAAATTTTGCTCCATTGTTGAGCTTATTATTTTTGCTTGCTATTGCACGAATAGAGTTGAAGATTGATCATTGAATGCTCCGAGCTGGTTGTTGTGTTATTCCTACGCATTTGCGAGTTTTGGTTTTTAGTCAAAGAGATCATAGAGGAAGATTTCTTTGGAAAGAGGTAGGTTCTTTAAAGTCATTGATTTGTTCTCACATTTTTTCCTTACAATGAGTCTACAGAGATTGTCGACCACGACATAGCTCTATGCGAATGGATTGACATTCAATGTTATTCACTCACCATAGTGGCAAAAAATAGTGAAATGGCTCCAAAGAGGTACAAGGGCCCGGGTTATGAGAAGATAAGTACTACCTCATTGGACAAAGAGGTGAAATATGTAGAGGACTCCTTGAAGCCAATTAAGGATTTGTGGGTCGAAGCAAGGGTGCCCATTGTATCTGATGGATGGAAAGATGCAAAAAATAGCCCATTGATCAATGTTATTGTAGTGTCCCCTAAAGGGGCAATGTTTTTGAAAGCAATGTATTATGAAGGAGAGATGAACAATGGTGCATTTATTGCTAACGTTCTTTGAGAAGCCATTGAGGAAGTGAGCCCTCGAAATGTTGCACAAGTTATAACAAACAATGCCAAAAATGTAGGGTTTTCAGGTTATTGGTTGAGGAACATTATGAACATATTTTTTGGACACCTTGTGTTGTCCACTCCCTCGACCTAATGCTATAAAAAAATGGCACCAAAACTAAATGGATCAAACCAGTGTGTTAAGGTCGAAGAGATCCAAAAGTTTGTCACCGACCACCATATATCACAAGGCATATTTAGAACATTCTCAAGATCAGAGCTATTGAAGGTAAGTTAAATAATAAATATGTTTTACTTTAGTAAACTTTTTAATCTTATTTTTATTTTTATTTTTGTAATTTTTTTATTTGGATTTTGAAATAGGTTGTTGCAACCCATTTTGCCTCCAACACAACTTTGTTTAGATGACTTATAAAGGTTTGTGAGGCACTATATAACATGGTAATTAGCTCAAATTGGCTCGCATGGAAGCAATCTAGCACTACAAGGGAAAAAAAGGTTAAGCAAAGAATCCTAGATGACATTCGGTGGGGTTGTGTTGATTATTTCCTCAATTTTACTGATCTTATATTGAGCATGATCCATCATACTAACATGGATAGGCCTTGTTTGGGTAAGGTATATGTGTTGGAAATATTGTTGGAAAGCTACAATGGAAACAATTGTTGTTTTGTCATTGATGTCAAACCTTAAGTGGTGAGACTATTGCTATCTGTTTGAGTACCATATCTATTGATTGATGAAGGAGATTTAACAAGAAGACCAAGTGGAATGGTTGAGTTATGAGAAATCACAAGGGTACTAGATCAGTTGGCACATTGGCAAAGTAATGAGTTGTTTATCTTTCAATGACAGTTTACTGAAGAACAGTTTGTTCCGAGCGCCAGTATATGCCGAGCGAAGTCAGTGATGACCGAGCACCAGTAAATTGCCGAGGAACACAGTGTTGGCCGAGCAGCAGTATTTTGGTAATTGTTGAGATTTGAGATCTCTGGCCGACATAATTGATCTTATTGGGATATGTAAAGTAAATTAAGAATAAGCACGTTTGATTCACACTATGTAAATGCACGTGTAACCGTAATTAATGCATGGATCAAAGATTTAATTAGTGATTGCATTGGAGAAGTAAATTAAATGTAAAGATGGAAAGATCCGTTGGATCTGACCTAACCTAAGATTTACGATCTTGATTAAGCGGCAAAAGATTTATCTGACCTAGATGAAGAGGTATAAGATAACCTCAGGAGGTTATTCATGATGTATGCTATGTATGGTGAGTATGCAAGAGGATTGCATAGTTAATTGACTGATTGGCATGATCTAAGCAGAGAAGGCTGAACAAAGAAGCAGAGAGCTGCAAGAGTGATTGCTTGACGGATTTCCAAGCAGATCTGAAGATTGAATTGAGAATGAAGGCCACTCAGTGAATTAGCATTAGAGCTGAATTGGATCTGGATTTGCAAAGTAAGTTGTATGTATCAAATCACACCTGCTGATTACTTTCTAACCATTGTATCAGTCAAAATCCTTTAACCAGGTTGAGCTAACAGTCATTGTATAAATCCTTTAACCAGGTTGACCTAACTTCTAAGTCCTTTAACAAGGCCACTCCTGACAGGGTGATTAAATCCCTTAACCAGGTCACATTTAGCAATGTGTTTTGTAACCTTTAACAGGGTTGGCTCCTAACAGAGCTCACTTCAGAAGAGTGAAAAGTTGATAGCATGTTATTGGTGGTTTTTCCCATATTGGGTTTCCACGTTAAAATTCTGGTGTCAACTTGTGTGAATGTTTATGTTGAGTTTTACTGTTAAGTTTCTACATGTTGATTACATCTGAACAGTGAACTGCATATGTATGTTGTTTTATGTTATTGTTGCCGAGAAGATCTGAGTTGTTCAAATTGGTATAAAGTTTTAATGGGCACATCTAGCCCTGAGGATAACTGATTCACCCCCCCTCTCAGTTATTCTAAATTCAATCTAACAATATGATGGCGTCAACTCAATGACTAAGGAGATGAAAGTCATCATAAATGCAAAAGAGCAAGATCTTGAAGAAAATTTCTTCAAAGAACTACACCGAATCATGGTATAGAGATGGAACAAAATGACCACTCCATTGCATCTTCTTGCATTTGCATTGAGTCCCAAATATTATAGTGCTAGGCTCCTTAGTGTTGGCAAAAGAGTTCCACCATATAGAGATCCTAAAGTTGCTCAAGGGTACAAGAAAACACTTTGCAAACTCTTTGGTAATCATGACATGTAGTATTGATTTTGCAAGTACAAATAATTGTGGTCTTGATGCTCTTCAGGACAAGTATATAATCGATGCTCATAGTTGGTGGTACTTCCATACAATATCATACATGCACCTACAACCTCTTGCTATCAAAATTATCACAAGTTATATAAAAAAATCTTTTATCTTTCAAGTTTTATTTATATTTTAATTTTATCATTTAAATGTTTTAATTTTGTAACTCTTAACTCTCTAATTTTGTCTTGATAGATTGCTAGTTCATTTTCATTTGAGAGGAATCAGAGCACATAATCCTCCATCCACTCAATAAAGTGCAATAAACTACACTCAAAAAAGGCGGAGGACTTGGTGTTTGGCATTCAAATTCACAACTCCTTGCGCACAAACAAAGTTCCTACAAAGAAGTGGGATAGCGACCCAAAGCATATTGACTTAGATGCCTGCACTTCCCACTTTGCTGCACTTGAAGTTGATGATGACTATGAGCCACTTGGTGAGAAAGAGAGTGCTAGAATATAGATCATATAATATGGAGGATGATATTTTTGATGACCCATATGATATTGGCCTATTTATACAATTCCCGTAAGCCAGCAGATTGTACAGGGGACCCATTCAGGGGTTTATGGAGACATATCAGAGCTTTGTGAGACTGTTTGATCAATTTGGGGCAGTCTCCTAGATTTTAGTACGAATCCCTATTTTGTAGGGATGGACTAGGAGTTGACCGTGAAGCGCCAGGAGACCTCTGGGATTAGCCTAGAGACTTTTGGCATGGTTCCTATTTTTTAGGCGAGTTTCTAATTTTAGGCGGCTGACAATTAGCTTGCAGTGGTCAGATATCATCAGTGGTAGATAAAATCTAGATTTGGGGTCCAGACGAGTGAGATATGAATAAATTGGAAATAATTTAATTATTTCCTGAGTTAGAAGTTAATGAAAATTATAAAAGTGATTATTATAATCACTTTATAATATAATAACTTATAATAAGGGGGTCATGGCACAAGCCCCTAGGAAGTAATTGTTATAAGATGTAACTTAAAATGGGGGCATTTTTATAATGGTAAATTAACCCTCATATGGATCAAATTTCTAAATGGGAATTATTTTATATAAAAACTTAGCAAAGTTAATTAAATAAAATATGATTAAAACCCTAAGTGGTTCGAATGGACCTTGGGGGGAAAAGTTATAAAGGAGAATTGGGTATTGACTATTGAGTATTCATTCATGACAGCTTATTTTGCAATGGTGGTTTTCGAAATGGAGCTCTGAGCAAGGGTTTTAACTATTTGGATCATCTGAGAATGAAAACTCTCAGAAGATAGGAGGCCCGCAGGTGTGAGAGATTATCTAAGGGCTTGAATTTTTGCATGGTTCAGCATTGCATTTCATAACATCCCTAAATTAACAGCAATTCATCAGATCAGATTTGAGGAGAGGTCAATTTGTTCACTGTAGTTGCAGATCAGTGATTGTTGAGACAGGATTTGGCCATTTAGGGCACAATTACCACCCATACAGCTTCAGATCTCCACCCACAATTCCCAGCTTGATGTTGGGCATTTTCAGAGCATATTTGATAAGGAAACAATCTAATTTGTGGACGTTTGGACGGAATAGGACTGCAGCACATTAAGATCGTTAATTGGCAAATAAATACTTCTCAGCATACAACCGTACAGCTGCATACAGCCGTATCATTCTGAATTCCTGGGAAAAAAGGTGTAATTAGATGCTGAAAGTGTTCAGAGAAGAGATCATAATCACTAATCTTCAGCAGATTGCAAGAGAGGAATTAGGAGTGCTTGTATCGCTGGAGATTTAGTTTCTGTCAATTGTTTTCAATTCATTGCCTGGTATGGCTAGTGTACTACTCTTGGAATTTAATAAAATCAGTGTTATTTTATAATCAGCTTTAGTATTGGAATAGGATTTGCAGTAGTTGCAGTAGTTGTTTTCAGTATTGTTTATTTGTTTATGCATTGCAATCATTATTTGTCAAAAAACAAATTAGAAAAAAACCACAGAAAAATCAGAAAACAACTCAAAAACCAAAAAAAAATCAGAACCTTGGCAAAAGTCAGACTTGGCAGAAAATCCATATCTCGGGGTGCTTATTACAGAGGTACCAGAGCACAGACATTCCTGCCAGCCTGTGAACAGCATACAGACTATTGTTGAGCGATCAACACTTTCTCACTTACACCGGGAGAGGAAATCACAGGTCAGATTTTAGAGTCAATGACACTCTTACAGACACCATGGCTGAGAAGGAGAAGGAGAAGGCCAGATCCTTTAGTCCTAACTCAAGAATAGAGAGGCAATTTGATACCATGACAGATATGATGTCTCAGACTTCAGTTATTGGGACAAATGGCTAGGCAGAATTAGACACGAGATGAGCAGCCTCAGCATAATACCTATACAGGAGAGACTAGCAGACCACACGGTATCTATTAGTCTTCAATTCAAATGATACATGTGATGAAACACATTCATACCATGGTATCTTGGTTTGAAAGTGCCAAGGCAACTTGTTTCTTCATATGTGGAAATATATTTCCCCTCTTTCATCGCCATTGCATATCCAAACTTATTCTTGTGCTTAAACCCCTTTTGTAATTGTTATCAATCATGGAGTCTTACTTGGTATTTGTATGTCTGTCAGTAAGATTTTTGTTATCTCTTCTCTTTTAGCTTTGTCTTTCTCCTTTATGTACTTTCTGATCAAAAGTACTCAAAAACTACAAATACCCACATCATATGAAGTAGTAAGTTGCCTCTGCACTTTCAAACCAAGATACCATGGTATGAATGTGTTTCATCACATATATCATTTATATTGAAGACTAATAGATCACACAAGTACACAAAGGGATTATCAATTTGACATACAAGAAGTCGATAATAATAAGTGAATCATATTCAAGAATCAAGACATATGAATCAAATGTATTCTTTGTTATCCTTTTGAAAATATACATGTTCAAAAACCCTTAGGTACAAGGTGTGAACATTAAAGTTCTCAAAAAGTTTCTCTACAAAATTCTCCAAAGTTTGCCCTCTATAAGAGCGCCCCCCCTACCATAGAAATAGCCTTGTATTTATAGGCTTCTTTAGATAACCAACTAGTAACCACCTGGTAACTACCTTTGCACTTTTTGAGAAAATAAAATAAGCTTTATTTTAGTTAGAAATTTATCAACTTTTGTGTAATTACAAACATGTGACATAAGTCACTTTTTACAAAAAGTATCTAAAAATTTGCAACTTATGACTCATCAGTTACACTGAGGTACTCCTTCATCCTTGTCAAGAACAACACTAGCTCGAAGAAGAACTATTCTAACTAGGTCATCCACCTTCTATCTCATAGCTTCCCAATCTCTATAGATCTTGGATAAATGATCATATGTGCAAGAATTTGTCTCATCAAAAGTTTCAATTGCACTTGTTCCATGGTAACCAACAGCGATTGCACAAAAGGAAAACAGAGGGCCTATTCTTAATATTTGATGTATTGGTAGCATTAACAACATTTGAAGTAAATGAAATTCCATTTTTCTTAATGTTTGTGACCACAAGTACATTTCGTAAATATCTTGCAATCGTCAATTTCCACAATACAAAATCATTTCGAGACATTTTGTCAATCAAATCACAAGCCCTGGCCGATCCTTTATTGTTTCATTAGACCACAATTCTTTTGAAACATTTTGTCAAACACTTCAAGTGCGTTGTCCACAAGTTCACAATTTTGCGAGCATTATGTCCAGCGGTTCACATGACTTGTTTGTTCTTCCGCATTTTACATGCATGTTGACTTCAATATTTCCAACTATAGCATCTGACAAAATGTCCCATACATCTATATGCTTTGATGGACATCCATACATGACTTCAAGATCTTCCCCTTCAAGACGCAAAGCATTTTTTAAAACAATTCGGCCATATTGTCTGTGATTCCACGTTTTACATACTTATCTGTGAGCACTTCATTGTAATATTTGACAAATATATCCCTACCAACATGCTTGGATGCATATCAAAGACTTGTTTTGTAGTGTTGATATATAGCGCACATTATAATAGTGCAAGTCTATTTTTCATATTTTGCATCCACATTAGCATTTCCATTTATCAAAACTGATAAATATCTCCATGGCGTATTTCATTAATTCAAAGGTTTTGAGAGATTCCTTTCAAAATTGGTTTTGGCACATTCCATAATCATTTTATTGAATTCCATGAGATGACATCTCTTATAATTGTGCCAAGCATAGAGAAGCTGGCAAAGGTTGTAGAATCAACTTTACACCCACCAAGTGCATTTTGTTAAATCAAATCAAACTTATGATTCTAATTTCAATTTGAACTATCTATATATATGGAGTGCTGAATATATATATGTATATGTATTAATTTTAATTCATAAGAATAAATCAGAATATATCCAGATAATAAAACCTTGTATTCAAAATGCTTGATGAAGAATTATATGAAACGAACTCACTGTTTTCAGTACTCAGCACTAATTGATTTCTGTGTAAGTATAAAACAGATTTTTCACGTTATTTATATTAGTTGTAAATGATGAAGGGTCACGTCTATGATAGACGTGACTCCCCAAGGAGTCACGCCTATCATAGGCATGGCTGTTCTTAACATCACACAATACTAATATAACCCGTAACTATTACGATGTTTAGTAACCTATCGAATCATATTTATAACACACAATTAAAACCCGTGGTCTATATGCTATGCACGGTTTATATAGAACCCGTCGATATTATTCCACGCATGGTTTATATTGAAACCGTCGACAGCTAATAAAACGCCACAATCATAATAGTTATGATTTTAC
>MU224114.1:641318-656599 GCA_018584345.1 Thuja plicata
CAATTTTGAAGGACAAAATCGGTACTATCCTTCCATTCTCTTTGTCTACTTTGCATAGTAATTTGTTTCAGTTTTAAAAGACATCTATAGATTGTATTTTCCTTGCATAAATCTGAAAACTTTAACACATTCGAGCATCTTCAAGAAAGAAAACATGGGGAATCTGTCATAAGGCCTTCCATGAGATACATTTGCTTGAGGCTTTCTGACAAACAGTCTATATGCCTTGCCGTACTTCCACATTACGCATGCATATCTATGAGGGCATTTCGAACTATAATGCTAGACAAAAACCTCTCTTTACACCCGACAGTTGCGTTTTCAAAAATCTTTCCAACAAATATGTTTTGTGCATTCAATTTAATCATTGCATTCTCATGAGACAGCATCTATTTGAGGTGGCCTGTCATTTGCATTTCCTTAAAAGTTTCAGAACTTTCTCAACAATCTATCTTGTGCTTGGTCTACAACCAAAAACCATGAACAAACTTTTCCTTCACAAGTATGAGAATAATGGTGAGCATTGCAGAAGACTCCGGCTTTCCAACCCATTGAAGGCTCTTGAAAATAGTTACACAGTTCTTAAAACAAATTCTCAAATGCTCAAATATAGAGAGAATGGGCAGGTTAGGCTCATAGGTTAGAATTGCTCAAAATTTGAGCAATCCTAACCTTGTAAGGATTTTGACATTTTTTAGCACAAAAGGTTTGACATTTGACTTTTGGAGCATAGAGGGAGTTGGTGGTTAGGATTGCTCAATATTTGAGCATTTTTAACCTCTTGGAGGTTTGACAATTGAAATGTCGGAGCATGTGAACATGGCAAAGGGTGGAAGGAGATGATTGAATGGAGTTTTAATTATTTCCCTCCCAAACTATTCTAATGAGAAATAAATAAAAATTTAAGAATATTAAACTTCTTTTTGAATATTAATTTTAAATATTTCCCATTAAGACTTAACAACCCAATTTAGGAGAAAAATCATAACTTTTGACTGGTAAATGATTTGGCTTTGAAATTTTAACCGCTTATCAAGAGCGATGGGTGACCATAACCCACAAATAAATATCCACAACGAGGCTTTTTAAAATGAAAATTCAATGTTTTTTTAATATAGTTTCACAAAAATGTAAGCATTAAAATTTCACAAACAGTGAACTGAATTTTTGTAAAAATTGGCCACATTGCTCAAAATTGAGTCAGAAAAATGCCGCCAAAACGATTTCTCTTGACACTAGATTTAATTGTTTTTTTTTGCATTTTTGCCAATAATTCGGAGCATAGACACATGGGACATTTCAGATATGCTCACTAGGATTGAACTCGACTTTGTGAATGAGGCGTGACCATTTGGACTTGGCGTTCACAATTAATTTGATGATACTGCAAATGGGGCACATATTTAACAACCTGTGATAAAGTTCATAAATGGAGACTTTAGACTATAGCCACATATACACTCATCGGGAGGACTCTTGAAAAGTTAGATGTTGGATTCAACACAAAAGTTTAAAATTTTGAGAGTACAAAAGTCTAGGCAACAAACTTAAAAAGTTGAGGCCAATCAGATCTATTCAAAATTATTCAATAATGTGGTGAAACAGTAAGTTTAAAATTCCAAAAAAACAAGTACTCTAGCAATTTGACCACAACTATTTTTTTTCTTTTTGTGGTGATTTGGTCAACTTAAAGCATGTACAATTCGCCAAATCTTGATTCTGTGATTTCAATTATTTGCCAAGTGGCAAATATTCAGTACTGAAAAATACCTCATCATTGATTTAATGACAACTAGAAATTGACCATTAATCAAGCCAACCAAATAACACAAACAAAAGAGGCCCAAAAGCTTAATCAAATGAAAAATTGAATTGAATGGGTCATGACAATAATGTAAAGTCTAAATTAACCACCCCAAACATTAATGCTCACCTTTAGTTTTCAACTTTTCACCATCTTCCTGTGAATTTGGTAATAGCCTGTATGCCTATAGAACCATTGATGACAAAATTGTGGAACCAGTAAATGCTAAAGATTTCTGGTGAGTATTTCAAGATGGCACTGTCATGTTCTTGTCAAGTAGTGGGCATAGACAATGATTCAGCTATTGGGGAGGACTTGGTTGTATAGTCATGTGATATTCTACCTGCTTTTAGTCTAATGAATTTGGAGAAATGGTTTCTAACCCATCAAGAAGTATAAAGTTTCCACAAGCCCAATGTTTTTCAGGCACTATCCCTTTGATGTATTAGTACACCCAAAAAGTGAAAATGTTTGAGAGGTTGTAAGTGTCCATGTTTGCCAAAGATTTCCAAAAAAGATAGAAATGCTAGTTCAAGCATGGTGGAAACATTGATAGCCACAACTCTTGAGGAAAATATTGCATTTTTAAGAACTATTTCGTTGCCCCTTTTTACAAAATCATTTTTGGAGAAAGAGTGAGAACCAAAATTACTTCCGTGAGGATTTTGAGACCTCATTAATTTTCTATCCCATAGATGACAAGACACAATTAGGCAGACTAGTGGTTATTTCCTAATCACACTTTCATTACAGTTCATGAGTCTAGGGTAGAATAATATATTTTGCCCAAGAATGGTTCTTTGAGATTCATTTGGAAATCAAAAGCTAATTGGGATCAGATAATGACAATTTTGGTGTTAGAAAAGAAGGGCTGATTCAATACTCCTTGTGCCTTGGAGATCTTGCCATTGGAAAAAAAAAAAAGCTTACCATCTAGTTGGTAGAAGGGATCCTACACTTGTTTGGTATGCAACACAAGGACCATCAAAGAAACAATCCTAGGGGTTCATTGCATTGAGAATAAATGCTATCAGCAAGATATGTGGGTATGCTCATGATTTCCATGATATGTGACCAATACAATGAGATTGAACCAAAGAAAAAAAGAAAAATCCTTCAAACCTTGATGCTTTCTCAAATGCCAATGATATGCTTGAGGTGTTGAGCGTGATGGTCAATATACCTTGTTTGTACATCAACCTCATCAATAAGGAAACCAGAGACAAAGAACTCAATGTTAGAGTTGAGTGTAGTTGGCTAAGAAAATAATGGGCTCTTTTGAAAATTATGGGCCAGCATCCCTCTTGAGATGTAAAAAACAGATGTAGCAAGAGTTTACCCCTTTGCTCAAACAATATCAAAGGTCCCTAAAGAAAGTTAAAGATTAGAGATTGTCAAAATCTTAAGGCTACCAAAACCTTAAGACAAACCAAAACAGGGCAAGATGCTTACGGATGTTGGATTCATCAAAGTGAATGAATTCAAAATCTTACATATGTGCCTTTGTATTATAGAAGAAGGAAGAAACTATAACAAAGGCAACTAGGGAGGAAGAAGAAGAGGATGCAGGGTTTGTTGATGAATTATTTTATCTTCACATTTAGTTAATTTCTTTATTGCATATTATGCACCTAGGATAGGATAAACTTGTTTAAGTAGGCATCTACTTAGGTAGATTGTATTTGCATATGCAAGTTGTAATTTCCTAGTTTGGTGCACATGGTGTGCACGTGTGACTACATCTCCTATTATCCCACATTGATTATACATTCACATCTCTTGATGATGTATCCTATAAACCCACATGTAAGTCCCATTTGACCAAGTTCAAACCATTGATTTAATTGATTCAACATCCAAGTAAGCATGTGTTGTGGCATACAATCCAATCTAATCTAGAGTCCTTGTATATTCACATTCTTTGGTAGAATAGAATTATTCTCTCATTTAGGTATCTTTGTGCTTTCATTGAAGCTCATTGAATTGGGTTGACTATCTCCATGGACAAATCCTACATGAAAACAAAGCTTGTGGAATCATAGTTTGTATATTCAAACTCACAAGACAAAGAAAACGACTCAGCAAAACTAAAAAAGTACTTAAATTCGTCAACACTTTTTTTATTAAAAAAATAGTAACAAATGTATATAAACATGGGGAAATTTTTATGTCAAATTTTTATACAAATAATCCTAAACCGTAAACCCTATGTACAAAAGGAAAAGAATTAAAATTTGAAAAAATAAATGTGTAATTGTATATCAACAAAAATATTACTTACATTGAACCCAATGCAATAAAATTTGACATTTGTAGATTTTATGTGCTTAAAAAATTAGAAATGATCTATAAATTTATACCCTCGACAAAAGGGGGAAAATGAATCTAGTGCAAATATGAAATTCAAGAAAAATGTTCTTTAAATCCCATAAAAACCCATCCAATTCATTTTAGAATGTTTTGATGCTATGATGTGTGATCAACATGGCCGAATAGGGCTTGTGAAGGTTGAAATCCATATTTTTTGTGTTTATCTTGCTTTTTTCCATGTTTTTAGCACATTTCAAGCACAATACAAGTTTAGGACCCGGACTCAATGAGCATTTGTTGATATCTATCAAAACCTTGAACATTTTGGAGTGTGCTAACTATGTGGGATCACTTTCTTTAACGTTTTTGGAGATCTTATAATTTCTTGAAAAGTTGAGTAAGTTTTCCTACACCAAATGATGACCTGGAGAATTAAACAAAACTTGATAGAAGCACCAGATTCTAAGGTAGGATCCCTTCTACCAACTAGATGGTAAGCTTTTTTTTTTCCAATGGCAAGATCTCCAAGGCACAAGGAGTATTGAATCAGCCCTTCTTTTCTAACAGAAAAATTGTCTTTAGCTAATCCCAATTAGCTTTTGATTTCCAAATGAATCTCAAAGAACCATTCTTGGGCAAAATATATTATTCTACCCTAGAATCAAGAACAGTAATGAAAGTGTGATTAGGAAATAACCACTAGTCTGCCTGATTGTCTCTTGTCATCTATGGGATAGAAAACTGATGACTCGATGAGGTCTCAAAATCCTCACCACTAAGTCCAAAGCATCCAAAGTGGATCTTGCCCTTTTTGGGAGTTGCTTGCAAGATATAATATTAATGTTCTCATTTTGCGTCACTTTGGGTCAAAAACTCATAGATCGACTTTCATTTTGTTGAAATTGGAAACTCAGTTTTTTTGCCAATTCGCTCCCCACCCGCCCACCCCCTCGAAAAGGGAAAAAAACTATTTCTAGAAGGTTAAATGCCTCAATAGGTCATGAAAAATGTGATTTTAGATTCATTGGAAAGAGCGCTTCAAGAGCTTTCTAACAATTGGTCACAATAAGGATTTGGAGTCATATTAGTGAACTATGATTCTCTAAACTTGACCTTCAATTCTATATTTTGATAAATTTTTCTATCATAAATTTCAAAAAAATTGTTAGATCTTGTTGTATATTGCAAGTTGAAGCAGAACTATAATTTCAACATCACAACCACATTTTGGCATCTGCAACAAATCAAGATCAAGACAGCTTTGCACTTTATGACAAGTAGCAATTGTATATGCACTAAGCATAGAGTCATCATCATATTTTGTTGGAGAGGATCACTAGATTGAGTGATTGTTTTGGTGGGGAAGGGGGGATGAGGGTGTCAACATGTGATTGTGTTCACTTTCAATTCTTTGGGTTGCATTGTATTCTACTGATATTTCCATTCCTAAGATCTCTCATCCAGCTCCACAAAATTGCATAGAAAACATTGATATCCTATCACTTAAGGAATGAAGGTCATGTTGGGGATGTTGTCATTGATGTCAAAAGTTGTTATGTAAAAGGTTGTTTTGTTCAAGCAAGAGTGAGATTGGTTGATGATGTCAAAGTTTGGGAGACTATTTGTTATATTGGCTTCAATTGGAGGCTGACTCGTGGAATTTTAATATGATGAGTTAATGTAATTATGATGAGTAATTTAAAGAGGTCAACTTCCCTTTGAAAATGCATGAAGTGATATAAAAAGGAGAAAAAAAGTGTAAGTTAGCAAGTAGGAAAAAAGTAATATCGTTCGAATAAGAGAAGATTTTTGTAGCAGAGTAAAATGTTCATCAATTGTTTGAAGAAGCGACATCCAAAAGGGGAATAAAATGTTTTATCTTTCAAATACAGAGCAGATTTCATGAAGCAGATTTAAATGTTCATCATCCATTGAAGAAACAATATTCGTCAAGCAGAAATTTTGTTTATTTTGAGGTCGGTGCCTCCTAGAAGAAGACATTGGCGTCTCTTGCTAATATGGTGCTTCACAGTGGGGATTGGTGTCTTCAGAAGGTTGGTGCCTGCAAATTTTGTAACAGAATTTTATTTTGTGGCTGGATTTGGATAGTAGATCCGAGCAGTCTTTCTATGTGGTTTTCTCCCAAAAGGGTTTCTACGTAAATCTTGAATTTCCTAATTTTTAAATCTCATGTGTTTTAATAAGTAGAAGATTGCCCTATACTGATTCACCCTCCACTTACCCCCCCACCCTTCACCTCTCAATATAAGTGTGTGCTCATCAAGTTGTACTAAGCATATTTTGGAAACTGATCCTAAACCAATCAATCTTAAGAAAAAGAGGGTATGCTTAATGACATGACAAAGTTCTTGGTTATTTCTATAGATTAATCTCCCCTTCATCTTCAGTTTCATGTTTAAAAGTGTAATACCCCTAAGGAAGCATGGGAAAAAAATTGCTAATTTGTATGGTCAAACTGACGAGCTACACATTTGCAAAACAATTGATTATGAAATACTCTCCATTCGAGAATCACAAGACAGCCATTGATTATTTGATACATTATTCCTTATGGGTCATATTAGCTAAAAGCAGGCTAGAGAAATCACTAAAAAAGTTCTATTTCATCAAACTAAACAAATTATCTTGTCATATTTGGATGTTGCTCAAAGAACCTATAGGAAACAATATCAAAGAATAAGATGACTGGCATAGTATCTAGCATATAAATACACTGCTGATAAAGACAAAATCAATCGTCCTTACCTTCTTGCTTCATCGTCACGAATTTTAACATCAAACTCCTTGCTGGGTGGATATTTAGGCAAACTTGAAGGATCACATGCAAATGGCTTCGTTGTGAAGAACTGCAAGATAACAATAACAATGATAAAAACAGATTGCATATTCTAATTCCAATCAGCAATAAAGGTGGGTAAATTGAACAGAATGCATAAAAGCAATGAAGGAAATGCAATGCGGTTTCCAGATAGAAAACATCTGTGAATCAAATATAAAGTCAGCAATAAAGGTGGGTGTATTGAACAAAATGCATAAAAGCAATGAAAAGGAAATGCAATGCAGTTTCTAGATAGAAAATATCTGTGAATCAAATATAAAGACAACCGCCAATGTACTCATCCCATACACAGAAGTGAACGGAGAGTGTCAACTTTAAATCAAAATCCAGTATCACTCAACTGTTCTAAAATTCACAACGCACTTTTAGATCAATTGTTGAAAGCAATATTACATAATAACATTTCAAGATTCGTGATTAGTTTAAAAGTACATATTTATACAAGATAAATATTTTCAGGAAATTGATTAAAACACAAGACAGAAACCATAACTGTTTAATGGGTCCACTTTCCATCCCTTCAATTATCAAGGAACTATGGCATCAACAACACTGCCATGAGATATCAAACTTTAATGAATTAAACAAGTTTTATTTCCCTAGGCAAATAATCATGTCAATGTTGAAATAGATAGTTAACTTTGAGCTTTGATTTCTGGGTTTAGATTGTGTGTATTTTTAAGCATCAACGTTTCGGATCACACTCCGTGATCCATCATCAGGATGTAAGAGCAAAAAGGAAGTGTAAAAATGATATAGTTAACATCATCTTTCAGACTCTCATCTATTGAATACAGATATAACTTATTATGCCCTTTGCAGCTTCCTGACATCATCAGTATCCTTCCATAATCATCACGGTACCTTCTCATATTATGCTAATTTTCATGTAACACTTCTTGTCACCTTATAGGATCAAGCAAGATTTTGAGTGCTAGGACAAACTCATTGACAACTCAAAGAGTCAAAAGGATAGAGAGCAAGCTCACTTTTGATGTGCCCTACTACAGGGAACCTTCAAGGCTAGAATCACTTTGAAGGTATTGGGAAACAATTGTCAAGTTTCGGACTTTTATTTAAGAAAAGGAGAGTTAGGATTTCTATGGTACTGTTCAAAGTACACAAGGGTTGAATCATCAAACAGTCTTTAGGATGGATACTTCAAACACACACACATCAACCTATGGGAGTACCTCACCACAAACACATTATAGCATAGATAACAAAGAGGGCGTAGAATATAAGTAATGGAGTGTCTAGTAATCACATCAAGATGCAATATTAAACACTTCTAACTCACAACTTGTACATCACAATTCTAACAATTATTCCTTTATTTCTTTATGACAATACTTCATTACCATATGCAGTTTAAATGTTAATTTGATAATAATTTTCATTTCATTGCTTATGGGCAGAGGACCTCTCTCCACTTTAAACTTCCTATTAGGAGTAATTCAAAGTGCTGCAATGAAAGGAGGCCAAAGCAAGTCATTTGAAGAAGTTATTTTTCTTCAATTTTTAGATTTGCTGCCTATATTTGTAAGTTTACCAAGTTGATACTGTGCATTTCTTTATACAGGTTCCCTTGAATCTTAAGTCTTCTACATACTCGTCTAAAGAAAAAAAATCTAAATAGACTCTCGTCTATGGTAACCAAGAGCCCCACGTTCATAAAATTGTCACATATAAACTTTGTTAAAGAATGATCAATACTTCCACCATACAAAGCGGATTTGCTTATTTCATTGTAACCTATATGTGCACATAACAATGATGAAATGCAGATAATATGTATCCTTTTTTGCATAATATGAGAGGAAATACAATATTAATTTTCTGTTAAATCTCTTCACATTTCTCACTGTTTTCATGTGGAGGCTCTTCAGTAGCTAATTCAAAAAAACATTCTTCATGATTGTCTGCAACCAATGCCTTATTTGTAATTAGCTTGCCATCAAGGAGATGCCTGGCACCTTGAATACAGTTCATTGTAATGTGTCCCTTTTTCTTGCAATAGTAGCAAAAAATTCTGCCCTTGGAGAACTGATTTCTCTTTGATGTAGAAGAACTGGATTTAGATGAATAATTAACCTTGTTTTTGGCAAGCAATTTCCTCTATAGTTGAATCATTTTTCTTGGGTCCTTCATCAATCAAAATAGAGATTATATCTCCTAAAGTAACATCTAATTTGTTCAATGAGCACATTATTACTACAGCTAGAAGGCATATTATTCAACAAAATGGCTTTTGCATTATCGTCATCTACCTTGACTTTTATCCTAACTAGTTGATTCGTCAAGGAACAAAACTTACTGATGTGTTGAACAATATTGTCACCTTCCATCATTTTAAACCTGAACATTTTTTGCTTTAGCCCCATCTTTGCACTTGATGCTTGTGATCCAAACAAAACACTTAAGATCATCCTATACTTGCTTTGAGATCTTCAATAAATCAACGTGGTGGAGGTATGCATCTGAATGTCCAAGACCAATCAAAGCTATTGATTTTCAATCCTTTGTAGTTCATTTTGTGGGTTCATCAGCATTAATTGGCCTTGTTGTAGCTCCACTCAGCACATCCCACATATTCTTTTCAATAACAATAAGCTGTAGCTTGACTTGCCATGTGTAGAAGCTTGCACCTTCAAATATCCCAAACAAAGTGCTACCCCCCCCTCCCCCTCCCTGCACCCCGAGCTTAATTAGAACAAGGCTTGACTATTTTGGCAATCTGGTGCTTGCAGCCAAGGCCAAAATCATAGTCATTTTGTAATTTGCTTTCAATGCAAAACCCCATGTAAGTCTTGTACAAAGTGCATACTTTTAAATTTTGTTAGTTTTCGATCTAATTAAATCTTAGGGAGCTCCCCTTATGATTTCAAGGATGTTTCTAAAGTACACAGTGTTACATTTTGTGTTGTTTGGTAACAAACTATGTTCCACGGTGCTTCGGGGATGGGGACGGGGGAGGGCAGGGGATGGCAGTATACAAATTCATATATTTATATACATATATATAATTTTTCAAATATATTAATATATTATAGAGAGGGGGAAAGAGAGAGATATGTGAATAACTAATAACAACAATATCAATATGTAAATGAATCATGAGAGCAGCAGTATAACAGCATAATAAATTTCAATAAAGGATCATAACAGTATTCTCAAACATCAAAAACCCATTGGTCTATTAATATCCAAAAGTCTTAAACATCAAAGCAATTGTTTTATATTTATTCTTTTTGTTGTTGTGTATGAAGGTTGGGTGGGGTAACCCTCATATGGCATAAGAGAGCATAAATTTTTTTAGTGTGTTAAGGGAGTCCCCTACATCAATAGGCTATGTTAGGTTGTATAACAAATGCGTAGACTCAAATATTAAATAATATTAACCAAATTAAATAACATGTACCATCTTTTATTTATAGTTAGGGTTAAGGTTAAGGTTAGATTAAGGTTACTGTTAAAGGTCAATTAAATTTAGGGTTCCATTCTAAAAAAAGTGTAGGTTAGGGTTAGTATTAGGGCTCAATTAAGGTTAAGGGTTCCATTCTAAAAAAAGTGTAGGTTAGGGTTAGTATTAGGGCTCAATTAAGGTTAAGAGTTAGCATTAGGATTCAGGTACAAGATAACCATTCTAGGATAAAGCATGGAGTTAGGGTTACAGTTGAGTTAGGATTAGGGTTAGCATTAGGGTTCAATTAGGAGTGGAGTTGGTGTTCCTAAGATTTAAATTAAGGTTAGAGATTGTTACGATTAGGATTCAATAGGGGTAGGGTTAGTATGCCATACAATAAATTAGCATCACTCTTTCTTCAATTTGTACCCTCCAATATATTAGTACCATATATCTTACTATTAGTGTAGCCATTGCAACTCCTTTTGGTGCAAGTGCTAGTTTAAGTTTATCAGTTAAAAAAGTTTTATTTTAAGTACAACCACTACTGCTAATTGTCAAGTTTGGCTTCCTCTCCTATGTTGAGTTAGCATCTCTCTTGGTTCGTTATGTAAACTCTTCTTGGACACTCCTCACCATAGCTCAATCATCCAACAGTCTATATGTGTCTATTTTCTTTTGAATAGTTTTAAGTAAGCCAACTTTTGTTCATGTGCAATTGGCAATTTCTATTTTTGTGTTGTAAAGAGCTAGTAGTAATTAGTTTAGTTGCCAAGGTCCTGGGTATGGTTTTTAGAATTTTGCTAAAGCAATTATAAAATCTTACATTATTTTGAGCAGACCGTGATCTCTGATGATTGTTTGAACTCCTATAAATTAAGCTTTAACATTGTGGAAATGTGTCCAAATGTAGAATTGTTCTGAGTACAAATCTATATGTTCTGCCACAAATTCACACATGGCATAAACCTATAATTGTGTAAAAAAGTACCATCGTTGATGATGTTGAGGGAAAATCCCTTCTATGAAAGCTACATATTTCAAGTCTGAAAATAACATATTTTTGTCCATGAAGAGGAATGGACCTATCAAGGAAAATAGGCCAACGGTCAGGTAAAGTATTATCATTGACAATGGCCTCCATTTTGTATTCCCTCTTTATTTGATCTTCAATTAAAAAGGCTATGTTGATGGGTGTTTTATGACCACACCAACACAGAAGAAAGTGCCAACGGACACTGTATCGTCTCTTGAGCAAAGACCCCTCATATACCAAGATTGCGAAGATTATAGAGGTGACTCCAAGGTTCCTATTGCGAACATGCAAGTTTATGATGGATATGAGCTCGTTTGGCTTGATGTATGGTAGTAATACAAGGGGGGCTTACGTGATTCTTTCTAAAGATGACTTTGACAATTTTAGCTCTAAGAAGTATTCGAATGATCTAGCAATGAAAAGTACCTTAAAATGTTTCCACGCAATGTACTAAAAGTAAAGAGGGTAAGGGTTGAGAGATTCTATTCTAATCCTAAGAACTTGAAGACAATTATTGCTTAGGTGAAATCTACCACACTTTGCTTCGCCAAAATAAATACACAAAGGCAATGCAATCTTCTTAGGTTTTGCTAAGAATTTTCACACCACAAATGAACACCATCATAAGAACAATGCACATTCAATGATTGAACTCAAGCATCCACATACAAGGCTCAGACTAACCTTACACTGCGCATAGAGATCATCTAATTGCAAAAGGTACGAGCAAATGATTTCACCATAACAATATTATCAATCGTGTTCATGTAACAACTTGAAAGCAAATCTAACCTATTGAGGAACAAGAAACCATGCAAACTCCCAAAACAAAGCAAGTAATCACCAAACTTCAATCAGTTACTCTTTTATTCCGGTAGCTTAGAGAAACAATTTCCCAAAGTTCACTCCGTTACAAATGAGGGGGTGAAGCCCTTTTATAGGTTATAAATTACAATGAATGGCCTAGATCAAAACAGAAACAAGAGCCTCGATTTTTCCACGTCAACCCTAATTAGGGTTCTACCATTGAGAGATTCCCTGTCATAAAGTAGTGGGTTCACATGGACTGATGAGAGGATGGGTCGCCCAATACTAGGAGACCTTACTAAGACAAGATTCCCACTAAGCATTTAATGGCCCATTGCCCAAAATGGCCTATGCTTGATTCCTTTCTTTGAATGTAGAGAATTTGAACATGACTATTTCTAGTTCATCCACACAGACACTTGGCGCAGTTTCGTGCTTTAACTCCATAATAGCTATGTCCTTTTCACACTTGCTGAAGTTTTTGTCCCATTCTAGCGATGATTCCTAAATCTCATGCATAATGTTTGAGAATATGGAAATATTCTCAAAGAGAATTTGTGCCAAAGAATTCTTCCAATCTGTTCTTCAAGCCATATGTTGTCATTTCTTCGTCAGTCAACCTCTTTGCAAATAGTGCTTCAACCGCATAGAGGATTCCTTCTTGGATGTTCCCAATCATCTTCCAAAGTCAAACTGACTCTTCATTTGATTTTTCAAACAGTTCCTCGTGACCAGTACACCATACCATCAAAGAAAGTCATAAGTCTCATTTTCCCTTATTACCCCACCATCCATCAATGTTTGCCTAGGAGTTTCTATCAAGGCTTCCAAGTGTGGAATAGTCTCGTTCTGGTAGATATGTGTGTCATCCCAAGCCTGATCAACACACTGTATCCTGGAAAGGATAGCCGGAGTTTTTCCATATACCTAAGCCAAGTCTTCAACAAACTTACATGCAACACTATGAACATTCTCCACCCACTTTCTAGTGCCTTGGGCGACCTTCCTCATTTTTCAGTGACATCCACTGATTCCTTTGGGAGAATTGTAGGGGGAACAAAAACCTAATCTTCCTGCCTAACAGGATTTGTTAGATGCTGCAGATATCCACACAGAGCCTTGTTCGCACGTTTCAATTTTTGGTATTTCTCCTCCATCTTCATCTATTCTTTCAGTGTCTGGGTGGAATCATCAAATTTCTCCATCACTTGTGCCTTGATTGCATGCTCCAAGTCAGTTGTCACATTATACTCTTCAGGAGTAATTTTATCTTTGGCTTTGTCAACCTTTGGTACTGCTACATGTAGAATTTTGGATCATGACTCATCCCTGGTGACTTTGGAAAATTTCTTTGCCTTACCTTTCTCCACTGGAATGTTTAATCGGCTTATAAATTCGTGTAATTCTAATGCAGTATCAATTTCTTCCACAAGATCCTTCTGCATCCTTTCTTTCAACCATTCTAGAGCAGTTGAATGTTGATCATACACTTGTATCTGTTCCTACTCCTGCATTGTCTCTTCGTGAAACTCTTCATCTGAAATGGGAATTTTTGGCTCTCATAACTCTTCAACTAACATTGTCTCGATGGATTCCTGAATATATAGATCTGTTTCTACAGGAGGTCCTCGCTCTTCATTTTTCTATTGGGCAAAGTCATTGAAAGCGTTGATACTTTGCCTATCTGGTGCTTTTAGAGTTATTTGTTCATCATCATGTGACCCTCTTCTTGAGCTAGGCCCAATCATCTCGTTTGGGAAATGATCAACTTCCTAAACACTTGAGGAACTACTAGGAAATGATGGTTCTACTTCTGGCCTTTGTCTCTTCTACGAAGGCCTCTCGCTTGGGACATCTAGCTTTTTCCTTGGTTGCACATCCTGAACAATATTCTTTCCTTTTCCACGTTTTGCCTTCTCTCGTGGATTTTCTTCTTCTGCTCCAACCTCTGATGATTTTCCCAGTCTACCATCCTATGGCTCTTGATCCACTATCAAGTCACAAGTTAGGACATTCTTTCCTTCCAATCTGCTGACCTAACGTTCAAATCACCACCATGTGAATTTTGTGACTGGCCTGCACAAAATATTGGGGTCTATTTCTTGAGGCCCATTCCAATTGGGCAGCTGGATGGACTTATTTCTCTCTTTTTCGACACTTGATCTATCACTGGAAGCATTCTACATATTCTGATCATTCTGAGTGGTATCCTGGAATACATTCTCTTCTTGACTTCATAATCATCCTTGCCATTGGCCCAGTAGTCTTCAAGATGCATCTTATGTCTATATTTTCTACCAGCCACCTAGCTTATTCTATCATAAGGATCAAAATCTGATCTCGTTGTATGAATGATAGATGATAGAACTGCAATTCCTCTACTAACTTTTCACCTGCTTGTAGTGATGGACACACTTCATCCAAAATTCCCCTGATGATTAAGAATTCAATTTCACCTTTCCACTTCTTATGGATTTTATCATATGTTGTCAACTGCCTTGTGACTTCCAGTAGCACCATCTTACCACTCAGATATCTTGGAAGCTTGTATGGATGAGAAGAGAATCCTTAAATTCAGATGTAAGAGAATGTTGGGAATTAGATGAACCATGAGCCATACTTTTCTACCAACTTCATCGATTCTTGTGATAACCTTGTGTAAAAGCTACCCTAAAGAGACTTGACAATATGCATGGCAGAGGCGTCATTAGCGCTGAAGAAATTAGCCATATTATATAGCTACAGCTGAGGGTAGCATTCATGTGCCCTTAATTAGTTTGGACCACATCCTACAACTCCCCTGCATCTTAGTCCTTCATATTTGGTTATCCTTGCTAACATGTATACAACATAGGAGCTCATGTAAAAAGCCCTGAATTGCTTTAAATTCCTCAATTGTTCATCTAGGTTGTCATTGATCATTCTTGACCAATCCATAGCCTTGACTCCATCTGTCACTTCTTGAATGAAATAGAACATCCATGGCGCATGACTGTGGACATCCCATGATTTTGCTTAGTACCATTACAAGGTCGCTATAATTAGTTTGGACCACATC
>MU224114.1:656925-671221 GCA_018584345.1 Thuja plicata
ATTGATCATTCTTGACCAGTCCATAGCCTTGACTCCATCTGTCACTTCTTGAATGAAATAGAACATCCATGGCGCATGACTGTGGACATCCCATGATTTTGCTTAGTACCATTACAAGGTCGCTATACTCCGGTTTAAAATCCCCCCCCCAAAAAAAAAAATTTGCTTGGGCATTTGGAATGATGGGGCTTGGACTTCTGCAGCCGCTTGCAATTGATGACTTTTGCACAACTATCAACTCCAGCATTATAAACTCTTAACGATCTCTCCTTCATTTTGTACACCATGGATTGATAAGTTGGAATTCCAAAAGCTTCAACAATTGCTTCAGGAGTGAAATTCACCAACAACTTACCATTTGGCACCCTAACTACCCTCTACTCTAAATTATAATACTTTGCACATTCCATGATCAACTCTGGGCACTAGATAATAGGAAAGGAACCAACTACCACCACAATTCCACTTCCGATCTTCTTCTTGGCTACGAATGATGGAGGTTGTCCTGCATGGCCATACATTCTTATGTTGAATTCATCCAAGTTGAGACCTACTAGGTTGGTGTCGCAAACTTCCTTCCACTTTGAAATAATCCTTGATTCTGGAAAAAATCCCTTGAGTTCATTCTTGATGAAAGTCTGCCTTGACAAGCTTGATCCTCTTGATTCCGCCATCTACTTTCTCTTACCTCGAATTCTTCAACTTGTGGTGTGAGAAATGAAATGAAACCCTCCATTTTATAGAGAATTCGCCCACCAAGTGCTAAGTTGGCACTAGGCTAATTTTAGCAACTTCATTTGTTTTCCAAATATCTCTCAAGTTTCTATTCCAGGGGAGAATCTTACTTGTTGCTAAGAAATCATTTGTTCTCTAAATGCCATGTGTCATGCCACCATTGCTACCATTTTGGGCATTTTAGATTTATTTCCTTGTCATTCAATATTGGGCACGAATTAGATATGAGGGTGCATTTTTCAATAAAACTTAGCCAAATTCCTCATTTTATTCAATCTTGCTCTTGGGCGCACATTAGATAGGAAGGAGGAATTCCATACTGCGTGAGTTTTTACCACCCCTTGCAATCTATACCTTGGGCACAAATGAGACATGGGGAGGGATTTTAAGTCTTGGAAAGAATTTCTTCCACCTACTAAAATAGTGCTCTTGGACACATTTGAGCATTGGAGGTGGTTTTTTCCATTTTTGAAAAATTCCTTGCTCGTAGAGAATTAGTGCTCATGAGCGCTCTTAGAGCTTGGAGGAGGAACTTTTAAACACGGCCATTTTTAATGTCTCCCTGTCCTATCCAAATGTGGGCGTATATTAGAGGGTGCCAAGGATTTTCTCCATACTAGGTGAAATTTTGGGCTTTCATGCCACCTTGGGTGCAAATGAGGCAAGGAGAAGGATTTTCCAACTTTGAAGAATTCCTTGCACTCTAGGAATTCCCCCTCTTGGGCGCAAATGAGGCCGGGAGAAGGATTTTGGAATAACGAAAAAAGTCCTTGGTGATGGTGAATCTCCTCCCTTGGGCGCTAATTTGGGATGGAGAAGGAATTTCTCCAGACTTAGTGAGATTTCAGTGTTTTTCATGCCCTTTCCTCTTTTGGGCGCTTCTTGAAAAGGATCAAGGATTTTCTCAAAATTAGTGACATTTGGATCAACTGCCTTAACTATTCATTCCTCTAGATTTAGAACTGGATTCCCTCTGCTTATTCCCCTGACAATGCTCATCAAATGGCAAAAATGGACATGCCAAAAATAGACTTACTAAAAATAGTAAATTTGTTTAAACACAAAATTAGGCCGAACCAAGACACAATGAAACTTACTAAAAATAGTAAGTTCTTCCAAACTCAAAATCAGGCCAATTGGGGACATAGTGAACTTACTAAAAATAGAAATTTCCAAAAATAGTAAGTTCATCAAAACACTCAAAATTTCTCTAGCATTCCCTTTTGAAAGATTGATTTCCTTTTCATACTTGGCCATTCACTATCCCTCACAAAACTTCCTTTTTCAGAGCCAAAGGTAGATGACACTTCAAAGCTGACTTAGCATAAATCATCAACGCTCATTCAAAACACAAAGAACCTCGAAAAACTATGCCAAAACTACCAGGAACTCAAAAGCAAACAACCAAGTGGGCAAAAAATGTAGGGGGTCCCCATTTGCAATGGGGTAATGTGTGAAAAGGTCACATTCCAAACACCTTTTCTACAATCTTCTATTTTTTACCACACCATCTACAAGGTGAACTCAAGTTTCAAGCCAATTGAGTACCTCTGCAGTTCTAAGATCGAGTATAATACGTCATTTTTTTCTTCCCATAATCAAATAGTCTTGAAATCTCCCACAAACTGATTTGTAGGTAAAATGGTGGAGATTCATTCTATGAGTCTGTTTAGAACCTGGATTGTGGGATTATTACTGAAAGGCATATGTAGATTGAGAACTTCAGTTATACTAAAACTCATGGAAACATAAATTGAGAAGAAATTTGGAAGAATAAGTTTGGTAACTTTGAACTGAGCATATAGTGTTAGATCACATAATAACAATTCTGAACTGTTAACACTGAATAATTTGCCTTGGGCCCAACATTTCTCAAACTTTGTAAGTTGATACACTTTTTCATAAAATTCTACTAGGAGGAGCAAGTCTACTTGCTTTGCTTTGACCACAAATTGGGAAAGAGACAGTTATTGTAGGATCCCAATCCCCAATGTCCCAGCAGGTTATTTTCATTGATCCAGAGATTTAGCATTAGTCATCTGTGACTCAAGGTACCCATCCATAGTTCTTATATCTTGTTCCTATTGAGACCCGTGAGCAAGTTTGGAAGCCCCAATTTGCATTGTTTTTCTACAAATTTATTAATATTAGATCTTCATGTGCATCTTTTGAGCCTACAATTCATTTTCTTTTCCTTTTTTACACAGAGTTGAGATTTGGTCTCCAAGAACTTAGCTGATCTAGGATGAGATCATTGCTGTGAGGATCCAGCACATTTTTTGTTTCATTGAAGATATCACTGCAAATAATTCCTAAGTTACTGAGTTCCGCAACGGGAGCCTGGATGTGGATCCAGGTTCGCACTGGGTCCCAATTCAAGCCAGGTCCACATACAGGTTCACTGTTCCAGGCAACAGAGCCCTGTGAGTGGTTAGCAGTCAAAGCGCTGTGAGTGGTCAGCAGTTTGTTGCGTGTCCTGTGAGTGGTCAGAGGAGGAGTTGCAGACGGAATACCCTGAATGGCAATTAACCCACACGACTACAGATGGACCCCAATGTTTTAAATTTTATTAATAATACATTAAAGTGAGCATTCAGTTTGTTAATTCTAAAGTTTTATAAAAATTCATTAATTTAGATATATGATTATATAATAATATATATCTATTATAAATATTGTATTATATATATATAATACTTTATATGACACTATGTGACATTCTAATCTTAAATCATGCTTCTAGGCTGCATATATATATATAACGTTGTTTTTGTACTAACGAACACAAACCAACCTAGAATCCCATTTCAATTAAAAATTTGTACCGGCGAACTGGGTTCTCAAACCCAAATTGGAACACAAACCCGAACTGGCAACTTAGACTAATTCTATTAAAGATTAGAGGAGTTTGGCTGATTTACCTTGGATTTCCAAAAGCTAGAGGCTTTTCACATCTCCTTGGCTGCGTCAGGGGTATTTAAGAAGCCTTAAGTTAAAACTGCATCAATGTTGTCGAGTTACAAAAGTTCCTTGAACAAAAGTTGTTGATTTGGCTTATATTAATTTAAGGTTTCTATGTCAAGAGCAATTGAGTAACATGGTTATTGCAGATCCTTTCTGCAATGCCTGGAAAGGGGAGATTGTAGACCATATCTATAACTAGAAGATGATGAGGATTGTTACAGCCTACGTTCAATTTCCTTTTATGCCCCTTCTATGGGATTCTTGGAGGATCAGAGATAGGTGATGAAGTTTATTAAACTGATTTGGTTGGCAGCAATCAATTCCCTTTGGATGACTCAATGCAAAGCTGCTTTCTAAGAAGATACCTTCCACTTAGTGTGGGGTATAGATTTTTTTGACAGGAAACCTTCCACTTAGTGTGCGGAAGAGAATTTTTAAACAATATATCGGTTTGATTATCTAAAGTTGGGATTTAAAGTTTTAGAAGAATGTGAACTGTCGGACATTAGGGAGTGGGCCTAGGTTTTTCCTCTCCTTGCCTATGTAGGGAGATGTTACCATTGTAATCGTAATACTTATTTGACGTAATTTTGTTCTCTAGAGAAAACTAGGTGAATTTCTTCCTGGAAAAAGATGGGTGAAGCAATTTATAATGCATTTAATAAAGCTATGTATAGGTAAAGTCTTCGGAACAAGTGGTCATGTAAAATGCTTGTTTCTAACCCATCCAAATCAGAATCCTCTCTCTTTCTAAGATATGACCGTAATATTCTATCTATTTCACCTATAAATGGAATTTGGAAAATGTACAAAAGCTAAACAACTAACCATAAATTTTTGTGAACAATCCGAATATATGTTTTTGAAATTTACTTGTGTAAACCTTGAATGATTAACTACCAGCCAACCATCCTATATGATTTGGAAAAAGCAAATAAGGAAAAGGTATATTAATGGAAAAAAGTGAGAAATTCACAACAGTGAGCCACTCAATGCTCACCTCGCTCTTAAGAGCTGAAGCTGCAGTTCCACGACTAGAAGCCTCAATAGAAAGAAGTGTCTCTATCAGGTCCAATGCTGTTTGCGGGAAATCCTTCAAGGTTTCTGAAATGCATCGCTTATAAGGTTGCTGTGGCTTGAAGATGGTTGCATGTGGCAGCTTAGACTTTTTCCAATATTCTTCTGATGGTGAACCACAAAATTTAAATATTTTGTGCAGTTGCTCAACCTGAGATAATCAAATATTGAACAATTTCAAATAGCAAGATACGAGAAAAATCAAACTAAGAGTTGACATACAGATGGAAACACAGACCACAATTTCTTCAGACAAGACAAAGCATGAAACAAACATGGTGTCAATCTTTCAAACCCATTAAATGTGATGCAAAATCCTGCCTTTGAAATTGCAACAATGACTCATGCATCAGAAGTAGAGAAAATGCAAATCCACACATAATAGCAACATAGATAGCCAATCATAGATGATTTTTAAATTGACTGCAGTAACCCTGTATGCAGCAGCTCCTCTTAACAGAAGGACTGACAGTTATAATTACAGATTTTTCATTTTTCATTATGCCTTCTTCCATGCAATGTAATACAAATGTCTAGTACATATTTTAATTGAGAGGGATCACTTCCTTTAGGTTAAGACATTTTCTCTAATATGGGTGTGTGGGGCTTCTATTTATCATACATCTTGGACTGATTCAAGACACATTCAATCTTGGCTTCCCAATTTCCTTTGGGGTGTGTCCCATCTCCATTTTTTTGTTGTTCCATTGTTAGAAATAGCTCAATGAAAGGAATAAATCTCAGCTACTCATTCTATGCTCATCAAAATATCAGTCAAAATGATGTTTCCAAAATCAGCTTCATCCAAAATTGACTAAATATATATTTCCTTAATCCACAATTTTTGACAAATGAACAAAATAGCATCTTATAGGGGATGTTTCATTTGAAATATATGCCATCATATATCTTTTTTGCTACTTTCACAATGCTGTTATTGGGTTGGTCTCTCATATGCTTCCAACCTTCAACAAAAACTTCATGTAGACTGATTCTGAGAAACATTAACAAGATAGAACGGTGAAAATTTTAAAAGGGCCCTAAAAGGTTATATAAGGGAAAAATTTAGAAAATTTTGACAAAAAATTGGCAACTGATCGATAAGTTTCAAAAAATGATTTAAATCTGTTGAATTAGGCAGATATATATTGAAAAAAAAAACTGTAAATTAATATCACTGTAATGAATACTTCTATAATCAACATATTTAGGTTGATCAATATCATAATAAAGGTCAATATAAACCTATATTGAAACTCAACACCATATACAACCACCAAAAGTCAAAGACCTAAAAATCCACACTGGAAATGAAGTGAGAAAATTACAAAAGAAACACCAATGCCCCATACCCCTTTTACAGGGCCTAATAGTGAAGAATATCCACCTGTCTCTCGGCATACTCACTCTCGGGATGCCATGTCCTGGTGTGCCTGCTAAACGGATTGTGAGACTAATATCTAATTGAGCCTCTATATGCAGTTGCCTCTGTGGAATTTGCTGACTTTTCTCTGTAGAAGGTCCCTTAATTAGTGGGCTCATCTACTAAGTTGGGCACTCCTCACCAACAGATCTATCTGACTAAACCATCCAATCAAAAGTGCGGTCAATTATATTCCACAAGATGGCCTTTTCATTGTGCAGCACTTGAAGTTGAGAAATTTCAGGAAAAGCTGCAGGTGAACCATTAATCAATAGGTAAATGTTTGCATTTATAAAGCATTCCCATTGTCCTATTGAATTTGACCTAACCCTTTTCTAAATTAATTCTGAAGTTATGAAAAAATCTTGGTTTTGGCAAACTTTCTTAAGGAAGAGGGCAGAGTTATTAAGGCCAATTAATAATCAATTCTTCCACAGATCAAATGACATCCTTTTCTAGGCATATACACAACATTATTGACCACAAAAACCATTTTCAGGTTGTCCTCATCCGCAATGGTAATATTTGGCCAGCACATTCTTGCAGATTTGATCTAAAAGAATAGGAAAGGGAACTTATAAATAAAACATTTAAAACCCATACTAATTTGGATACATATACTTCCATTCAAAAAGATATTTACTGGTGAGACACATCTGTCGCTAGTTACTTCAAAATGTTAAATATATTATTGGCAGCATTGTCTTGAGTCTGTTTGTACTCTTTTGGTATGGTTAGGATTTATTTTTTATGGAGTTCGCTAGTCAGGCTTACATTGAATCAATGGTGTCTGTATGACCATAAATTTGGCCTTTCAAATATTACCCTAAAAGGCTAAATTCGTTACACTATCTCCATAGGAACTTGAGCTTTACTACACCATCATTGATGGGCAGCCCAAGGGTGTTAAAGCATTTAAAGTATAAGGCTAAGAATAAATTGGTGAAAGAGCAAGAGAACAATAAAAAGTAGAGGAAACAACCAAACATGATGATCCATATGGATCAAAATCTGGCCCCAAGTTGAATCTAATCCTTGATTGTAAAACCCAATAATGAAAAGGCCTAAGAAAGTGGAAGCTTCTTGAAGATGTATGGCGCATGTTTATGAATGAAGTGGATCAAATGCACAATGATTGCAGAAAAGAACTAGCTAGGCAACCAAGATTCAAACTAAGAATGCACGTAATACAATCTGTATTTTTTTTTCCTTTCATAATTGTATCGAGCCCTACAAAAAAAAGTGTCAAACCCTTTCATTCCAGCACTTTCTGACAAGTTTTTAGGAATTTGAGACATCATAGTCACTCCATGGGTGCACACAAAGAGTTAATGCTGAAAAAAAATATCATAGGAAATAATGCCAGCCAAGTTATAGCAATAATGACTCTCAGCTAAATAGATGGGAAGAAGAAGGTAATATGTATGCATACAAAGCTGCTTCTACTATGCAAAACCCTTAGTACGAAAGATATGAGGCTTTTATGTAGCCTAAAAGACTATATACAATGCAATAAATGAATATGGAAAAATGTAATAACAATATTTAAGTCAATATGCATGAGCATTATAACCTCCTCTTTAGCTTGAGCACTCTTGTGGAGTGAGGTGCTGTGGATGAAGTCAAGATGGATAGAGAAAGCCTTAATAGATCGAATTAGACCTGCAATGACCCTAGGAGTTGCACAGAGGAAAATTCACAAACTAAGTGACTAGCCTACTTATGTTATAAATTGTGTTGAACATGCAATGGATAAGCATAAAGAAATGTGGAAGCATCTTTACACATTGAATAGAGATCATGGATTGCAAAACAGATTCCTTTTATTTGTCATGAACACAATAAGATACACAAGAGTACAATGCCAGAGTGAGACCAAAGCGCCTATTTTTCTTAGGCCAAATCTTAGGAAAGATGAGCCAGTAGTGGTATGGTGTGATGGTTAAGTTGTGGTGATGTTGTTCTTGCCATCAAGGTTCAAACACCATTGGGGTGGTATTGTTGAATGTTTAAATGGGGGCAAGGTCCCACATTTGTGACCTCACTGGTTCATAGCTCTAGGTCAAAAGTGTTTACCCCTTTAAAAAAAAATCTTATGAACAATGACAAAGCATCAAGAAAGGGATAGAAATGGAAATACATGTTTCTTTGTATCTATTTGCCTCTCAACTAAGAAGATAAAAAATCAGGACAATATAATTACAATTTGAATTTATTACAACAAACAGTTGCAAAGATCATTGGCATTCCAAACATTTCAACTTCCTTGCCTCTGCTAGACCAAAATACTCAAGTGAACTCTGTGGTGATGTGACTTGTAAACTAATGCTTGTGGAGCCCAACATCCTGACAGTGCAAATTATAATATCATTCACAATAGGTGTGAAATTCTTCAAGTGTCATGGTTGCACGCTACATGAGGTGTGAATTCAGTTAGGAATCCTGCAAAGCTTCCTTGGCAAGGTGTATATCCACCTTGAAAGTACTTGTGCTTGGACCATTCATCCTTCTTTAGAAACAATGGTTTTTGGTCCAAAATTTCAATAATTACCTTGTCGAAACTATCAAATCACTACAATCAGCTACTATGTTACTTATATTAATCCAAATGAAAGTCAAGAAGATGGAAGTTTTGAGAACAGAAATAAAATACACAAAAATACAAGAGATCCAACACCACCACACCAGACTTTCAGCCTAGAAAACCCCAAGCTAGGGAAAAAAAAGTTGGTAATGGTAACTGCCCATTTATCACATCTTATAAGATCCCAAATGAACAAGTATAGAAAGAAGATACAACAATTTGTTGCTCCTTTGTTTCCTATCAAGTTGTCAATCCTTCATAAAGCTGGGTTGTCCTCAATTTGATCACTACAACATCTGTACAAGCTTCTGATGATGTGAATTGCCCTCTCCATGTCTTCTTATAGGTGTTGAGAGATCCTAGTCATTGTGATGACTTCAACAAATTTTATTATAAAATATGCAGCACCTTAATATGAGATTTTTTGATAAATAAAAAATACCCAGAAAGATTCAAAACATTGAGATTACAAATATTATTAAAATGCCTAAGGCTTCAAAAGAACGACACACAGATTTGAACAAAGCTTCCTTCACAATACAGATTGTTGCTTCAAATATTTACAATGACACGCTTCCCAAATGTGCTGAATTTCTGAAAAGTACAGATCTATTGCAAATACAAATACGTTCTGAAATACCCAAAATGCTGAAAAAATCAAAATGTAGGCAGAAATCCCAAACCAACTTTAAGTAAAGTTTCAAGTACAACCTCCATATAGAGCTGCCCAAAAGAAATTAAAGCATCTTTGTCCTCCAAGCTTCAAGAAACCAATGGCATTCCATCCACTACTCACCAAAATCCATGGGTTTCCATCCTTGGGTTCAATAATTGAACACAAGGCTCTAAGTTCTAACGATAGTTCAAAATATCGTTATCGGCAACTTATCACCAAGGGCAAAAAAAATATCGGCAAAATATTGGAGATAAATCGGCAACTTATCGGCAAAATCTCAGGAACTTGAAAATTTGCTTAAATTTAATTAGAAATGCTTTTTTTTTTTGCAAAATTCAATGAGGAGATGCATCTAATGAGTCAATAAATGAGTAAACAAAACAAACAAGCTGAGTTTAGATATATTTAAATGCAAATAGCGTACAAAATGGCATCCTCATGTGGAATGCTAATGGCTGGTAGTCATAACCTAATAGTCTGAACTCTGAAGCAAACTAAAAATAGCAAATTGTCTTTGTAAAACTACAAGTAAATACAAGTACAACATCAAAATAGTCTACATCTTCCTCTTCCCCTTCCCAGCAGCTCTAGTAAAAACTACTAGAGGGGTAGGGGGTCTAGTCCTAGAAGTCCGTTGTGTTTGTGCCTCCTCCATCTACACAACTGGCTGTGACTCGACTTATATTATCAAACACAACAATAGGCATTTTATACCGACTACACCATCCCCCCCCCCAAACGAAAAAGTCGTCTTCCAGACAACAAGTATACATCAAGTAATATCCAAGAAGACTAATGACAAGAGTGTAGATAATGATTTGTACTGCACAAACTCAAAGTTGTAGTGTGCTCCAAAACTAAAATGGGGGTTTGGGGGCAACACCTCAGCGGGGTCAAGGGGCAACACCCCTTGCGGGGGTCTGGGGGCAGCGTCCATTACGGGGTCCACACCTTGAGAACCACATAGAACTTCATGGTGCACACCATTTTCTTGATTTTTTAAGATGTTCTAGACCCCTACAAATCACCTTTCTTTTCCTTGAAACCCTTTTTTTCTCCCCCAAACAGCACTTAGCAACTTTAAAAATATAAAATGAACTTTTATTTGGGTAGGCAATCCCTATTAGCGAACTGCGACTGATATTTAAACAACTTGTCAGCGATAAAGTTGTGTACTTTATCGCCCAGTCAAACTTATTGCAATAAAACATTTTATCGTTGATATATCTACGATATTTTAATCTATGACTTCTAACTATGACATAAAAATGGAACAATCTTGCAATAATCCTCAAGGTGGAGAAATATATTATTTTACAGTAGCAAAGAGCCTAAATTGGAAGCACAAATCCTAAAACCATGTTTTTCCTCTTGAAATAACAATATAATATGCAAAAATGAGATCTCTCCATACATAATTCCATTCTATCTTGTAACCTTTCAATCAATTATGTCATGAAAATCTATCATAAGTATGTTGTCGAGTGTCCAAGGATTATAATTCCTTACCAAAATCCACCATCGCCATTATGCTATTATTTTAATATAATTGGCAATAATTAAATTAAAATGATTAAAAAAACCAAGGTCCCAAAATCAATTAAAATATTTCCTATCATTATTAGGGAATTAAGGATTGGACCTTTACAACCTAAATTTATCAAAAAGGGATAGTATAGGTCCATCCTTACAAAGTTGCTTGCCCACAAGCAAATGCAAAAAAATTGGATGCTCCAAAATCTCTAGTACCTCCCATGTTGCATCTTCTACAAGCAATTTCCTCCAACAAGCCAAGTACTTGTAATTGTCCTACTCATCAACTTCTTGACTCAAGTATCAATAATTGCCTTTAGCACCAATATGAACCCCCATCATTCTAGGGGTGGCAAATCCATTGAAGGCGAGATGTGTTGTCCAAGTATCCTTCTGAGGCATGACAAATGGAAAACAATATGGATCTTGCTATCTATTGGCAACTTCAATAGATAGCAATGTTGAACTTCACCAACTCTTCTCACAATCTTGTAGGGGCCCAATATCATGGGTTACTTCACCAACTCTTCATACAATCCTGTAGGGCCCCATCAAAGTGAGGTTTGAGATTTTCAGCTCCACTCCACTTTCTGAAAGTCTGTCTACAAGGCTGCAAGCATTGGAAGACCATATCTCCAACCACAAATGTTCTCTCAATGCAATGTCAATCTTCATAAAGAAATTGTTGATTTTGAGTATAGTACAAGTGATCTTTGACTGCTCATAGAATTTTGTAATGTCCCTCTTTTGGGACATTGGAAATCGATCAAATAATTAAGTTTTAAAGTTGTCAAATCATATCAAATTAAATGACAACTTAATGAAGTATTAAAATGACTTTAATGGAGCGTAATGAAAATTAAATAAAGTCATTTTAATTTAAACGAGGGGGATAATAAAGAGACAAAAGAAAAGTAAATCCAAGAGACGGGCAGAGGGAAAATGAAGGGTCACAGGATGTGCTATTAAAGAACATGGAGAAGCTCATTTTAATTATGTTTGGTTATTGTTCTCTTGGAGAATTTGGAAGCTTCAGGCTTTCAGTTCAGAATTGCTCGGACGGAAACCCTTGGCAATTTAATCAATTGGACGAAAACCCAATTCGACTTTGAGGTGGATTCGTGATGGAGTTCACAGTTGGGCGAAATGGTGAGTAGAGGTATTTTATATCTGTTCTGAAAATAAGATTGTAATGATTCATCTTTATTTTTAATTCCAGACCTCCATGATTTTCAGCATAATCTGTTGGATAAAGTGAGATCAATTTGCATGAATATTGTTTGAACTTTTGTGCAACATTTGTTAAATCTGGAGTAAATATCCTAGGGGGATATCAATCAAATAATTAAGTTTTAAAGTTGAGAAATCATATCAAATTAAATGACAACTTAATAAAGTATTAAAATGACTTTAATGGAGCTTAATGAAAATTAATAAAGTCATTTTAATTTAAAAGAGGGGGATAATAAAGAGACAAAAGAAAAGGAATTCCAAGAGACAGGCAGAGGGAAAACGAAGCGTCACAGGGATGTGCTATTAAAGAACATGGAGAAGCTCATTTTGATTATGCTTGGTTTATGTTTGGTTATTGTTCTCTTGGAGAATTTGGAAGCTTCAGGCTTTCATTTCAGAATTGTTGGGACAGAAATCCTTGGCAATTTAGTCAATTGGACGGAGTCCCAATTCGACTTTGAGTTGGATTCGCGATGGAGCTCACAATTGGATGAAATTGTTAGAGGTAATTCATGTTTGTTTGGAAAAATATGGTTGTAATGATTAATCTATTTTGAGGGTAGTATTCATCTCTATTTTCAGATATTATATGTTTTCAAAGTGAATTGTTGGATGAACAGAAATCAGTTTTGCATGCAAATTGTTGGATTAAATTTATGTGGTGCATTTGGTAAAATCTAGAACAAATATCCTAGCGAGATATAACAGTGGTATCATAGCCGGTTTTCCTGCCAGCCTATGAGGTTTCATGAGTAACAGTCTATATTTAAATTCGGTTTTGGACAAAGTATTTTATTTGCAAAATATTTAAAAGGATATACCTTTTAGGAAGTTGGTTGCCTACCTGCTCGATCCAATTGCAAATTCAATAATAACATGTCGTGTCAATAAAGATTATTTATAAACAGCAAATATATATCTCGGAGACCTTGAATGTGCTGTGGGAAAATCAAAGGTACAATGGAACTTCAATAATATTGTGTGGGGCCGTCCATTTCATGAAGACTATGGTCGGGGGGAAATAAATATTTCGTTTCCAAGGTTTAATAATATGGGAGCAAAAGCATGTTGGGTATGAGTCTAATAGATGTGAGCATCGGCCTTTACGAAAAGAAGGTGGTACTTATCAACTTGATTGCATTGTGAGGAGTGAATATCATTTCCCTTTGAGACCACAAGTTGATGAGTTGAATATGTTTATGATGGCGAATAAGAAGAAAATAAATGATTGGTATAAAAAGGATTATACTTCATCATGGAATGAGATGTACTCTCCTTCGGGAAGAGGATTTGCAGCTTACAAGATTCTCAGTTTGCATTTTTCGGATGACAATTATGATGGGTTAGAAGACTTTAAGTGATGAGAGTGATAGTTTTTCAAATTGACCTTGGGATCCAGGGATCTTACTGATGAGAATGAGTTGCATCTGAACATATTGTTTCACAGTGTGGCAGGGTTAGATTTCAGTTGTCCCAGAATGTGTCATAGAGCTCCTTGCAGATTTATATGGGATCCTGGCATTGGTATGCAAATTCATGATTGCTTGAGGACAAGCAATCTCTAAGGAGGGAGGATTGTAATGTGTTGGAATTATTGTTAATGAGGTGATGACATTCATGTTTTGTCATTGATGTCAACATATGTTCAATTGGATGCATTAGAAGTTTCAGAAAGACTGGTTATCATAGGTACAGGCGAGATTGACATATGTGTGTGGACAGTGTACGGCGTGTCATGTCCCCTTTCTAGAGTGGACATCAGAGACGGAGGAGTTGGCCTATCATTGGAGTTTCGTAGGCTAGCAGAGATGGATAGGGACTCATTCAGTGCATACAGTGACCGGATTTTGGCTTTACAAGCAGTTTGGAGCAGTTCCTAGATTTTAGGGGATATCCCTACTTTTTTGGAGGATGTGGCAGTTTCCAGATGTGAGGTCCCACTGAACCATTCCATGGTTTCAGTTTCAGGATGACAAGGTGTGTTCCCTAGTTTCTAGGAGCATCCCTAGATTTTAGGGATGGGACTGCCAGTTGACCCATCTCGTTCGGCATCAGTCACAGACAGGTGACA
>MU224114.1:688753-710567 GCA_018584345.1 Thuja plicata
TAATGAACTTGTGAGAGTTCCTTTGCCCTGTTAGAAGCAGTCTTTACAATATGAGTACAATGACCTGGTTAAAGGTCGGACCCTGTTAGGAGTCTTTTACAAAATCCTGTTAAAGGTATATGGCTCACTACCTAGGCTCACTGCCCAATAAGATGAAGGCTACAACCTTATGAAAGACAATATGCACTATATCAAAATGAACTGCTGTGATGACACTGTTGTCTGATCAGTTCTGTGTATGCGCGAATGCTCTTATTCTCTCAAAGAGCTATATCATATACTGACTTCATAGTACTGTCCCTCTGTATCTTCCTCTTGCATAATAATCGACGCATGTAACATTACTTTACATTACATACTTATATGTTCATATCCGACTAGGCGCGACCCAAAACAAAACACTAGTTGGCCCTAAAACAAAATATACAACGCTTCCGAACAAGTCGGCTCAAGCGTGTTTACTACAATGATAATTACATCATTACAAACATATAACAAAAGGCACTTAGCCATTACATCACAATAATTCACGCTGATCAAAACAGTAGTCGGCTTCCATGCTCTGTCTTCTGGACTGCTGGTCTACTGATCTGCCTGTAACTTTGTCGTACTGTAGTTCCATACTGTGCGTGTCTGGATGTAACATGTACACATGTCATACAACTTATATCTGAACGCGCATACGCTGAATCGATCTCTCGCACGTGCGCTGATGTGCTGATCGCTGAGTATCTCAGTCTGCCATGTTTTCCTTACTTAGTCATTTTGTCTTTTAAGACAGAGACTAAACATGACTTTGTTGCCATGATGACAACACAAAATGAGTCATGCATCCTCAGGTAGTCAACTTGCCAACAAAAATATCATTCAAAAACACTAAAACAAACTTTCTCGGTTGACAATTAAATTATAGATATCTAGTTCATTGTGGATTAGAAAGTGGTTGATGCATTAGTCAAGCCAAATGGCATTACTAGAAAATAAAAGTGCATCTAAATGTCATCTTGTGCAGATCATCCTCACAAACATAGAACTGACAATAGCCCAATCTCAAATCAATCAAAAGTAGATTGCCCCACATCAGTCATCGAAGAGCTCATCAATATTGGGAATGGAGTATCTATTTTTATTGTCATTTTGTTCAAGGATTTATAGTCTATACTCTATACACATCCTCATGGCATCATCCTCTTATTCCACAAGTACCACCGATGTGGCCAATTTTCAAAAACTCCTCAATAACCTTCTCTATCTCCTATATGTTTGTGGGTGGCAATAAGGAGTGGTCATGTCAAGCTTTGGTCCCAGTTCCAAGTCTACAAAATGTTGGAATCTTCTATCCAGTTGCAATCTTGGAAGCTTACCAATAAACACCATACTATGCTTATCCAAAAATATTTGAACGCCAATGCAATAGATATGTTGTTTACTAGAAGATGAAGCAGTGTGCATGCCCTTCAACACCAAGCAACTTGTCCCTTCTGGAATGTTATTTAGATAGGTTTTGTTGTTATGACTTGCGGTGACCTGTTCATGTGTGTTTTAGATACAGGCAACACAGAATAAAATACCAGGGGTACTCTATACTCTCTTGAACAAAGTCTCCAATGTGCTAAACAGACGAACTGTGTGATCACAAAGGTTGACTCCAAGGTTCCAAATGCGTGTGGTTTTGTTGTTCAGGATAGACTCTCGTGGTAGGATGATTTGCTGAAAACCTCCAAGGGGACTTACGTGGTTACTCAAGATTTCATCATTCAACTTTTGAATTTTTGTTTTCTATCTTTTTGGGATTTTTTGGGTTTTACAAAGTTTTCTAAAACAAAATGGAAAAGGAGAGGGTTTAGGAAGATAATTCTAGCCCTAAACTAATTCTATACTAATCCTATGAACTCGGGAGACAAGATTGCAGAAGTGGAATCCAAAACCTATCCTTTCTTTGCCAAATTCAACAACTCCACAAGGACAGTGCTATCTTCTGAGGTATTTCAAAAGATTTTCACAATATAAGTATATTTCAAGCATTCAGACTAACATTGCAAAATAATTGAAAATCATCCAACTATAAAAGGTATGAACATATTCATTCCACATAATGCTTTCCCATCAAATCCTTCATTCATTCTAACAACTTGGAAAATAAAATCCACTCTAAGTGAGAGACATAAACAGTGCAACTTGCAAAAGATAT
Source organism: Thuja plicata (assembly GCA_018584345.1). Lineage (NCBI taxonomy): Eukaryota > Viridiplantae > Streptophyta > Pinopsida > Cupressales > Cupressaceae > Thuja > Thuja plicata. The sequence goes on from MU224114.1 coordinate 690,945, forward strand.
TTAAATTCACCAACAACTAAACAATGAATTTACTTAAGCAAATTTTATGCAACAATCTCTGAATCTCTCTCTTACAAATGAGAGGAGTGGGATTTATATAGGAGTTCAAAAAAAATGAAGGGCCCAAATCAATTTAAGATTGACGGCCAAGATTAAGACAACTATACCCTAATTAGGGTTTGCAATGCTTATCTAATGAGAACCAATGAAAAATATACAACTCATCAAACGCTTTCTTCTAGAAGAAAGCGTCCCTTATCTTTTTCCTTATCAGCAAATTCAATGAATCTAGACACCAGAGGCATGAAATTATCTAATTGGTGGAGACAGGTGGTTGCCACCTCAGCATGCTTATCTCTTTGGCTTTGAACACTTCTTAAATTTTGGGAATTTGGGATTTTGGAATATATTCCCAAATTGTATCATCTTTAAACCTTCTTGAACTTGGAATTTTCTCCTTTTTAAATATTCTTCTTCGATCCAGGATTTTGGACTTTTTGGAGTGAACTTTGAAATCTTCCCTTGTCCATCCATCCTTCTTGTCTTGAAATTCTTCGTAGGTGATGAAGTCCTTGGTTGTGTTAGTTTTTCTCATATGTGATTGTCATCTTTTCTCATACCATTTGAATTCCTTCCTTTGATCTTGATCTTTGGAAATCTAGGGTTTTTGTAGCATCTACGTCATCTTTGTCTTTAATCTGGAAATGGCCTTATGAATTTTAGAAATGAAGTCCCATCCTTGGAAATGCACATTCAGGCCGGATTTTCAGGAAATTTCCCATACTTAGGCAATTTGAAGTCATCCCAAGATGGGAGGACTTTGCTTATGCTTGTGGATTTCCCACAACTTTCCTTGTTTGAAATCGGGAAATTTCACAACTTCAGGGTTTTTCCACAACTTCCATTGATTGGAATTTGTCAAGAATTTTCCATGGATTTGAATTAGGAATATTTTCTTCTACTTGGGCAGAGTTCGCTATAGATTCATATAATCTACTGAGTGGGCATTTGCATATAATCAAGTAATTGCCCACTCAACAGATATTGTATTTGCAAACGTCGTCTTCAGAAATACAAAACAAAGTCAGCTAAGCACTAAGTGATTCACAAGATTGTTCATCTGCAAATCGGTAGATTAAGACCACATCAGTCAAGTATTCATAAATAATAGAGAATGATGAGATATTCATGATAGAATATGAGAAGTCTCAATTGACTACAACTCACCTTGCAAGAGACAGGGCCTAGGGTATAAAAGAAGGGTGGCGAGCGGGCTCGTAAGTAGGCCGTTCTAGAAGGACCATTATGGCCTAGGACAATTAGGGCACTTACTGAGTCAAGTAACCCCTTACAACCTCCACCTGACTCCACAAGATGGCAATAGAGAATAGATATGCATACCATCTAAAATGCACCTTGTGAAAGAGAGGGCCTAAGGTGTAAGAGAAGGGTGGCGAGCGGGCTCATAATTAGGACGTTCTAGGACCATTGCAGCCTAAGGACTAAGAGGGCACTTACAGAGTCAAGTAACCCCTTACAACCTCTGACCGACTCCACAAGACGACAACTGTCTATAGGGAGACGAGACATGGGTGGAGATATGATGCAGAGGGATTTAGGAAGGTGAAATAACTCAAACAATCACTGGTCAATATCTGTCCTAATCATTGATTGTTGTGATTAACAGATTGCGGCCTTAGACTTATTTATTCTTATTCGTTGCTACATGATTTGCAATGATTAGAGTTTCTTATTGAGACGGGGGCATGATAATGTTTTCAGTCTGCTGTTGTAAATTAGACAGATCTGACCTGATGTTATTTTCCTCTTGGATGCTGATTTCTGCATCTTTGGATGAGTGCTTCTGCAGATTGTTTCGATCTGTATATTTGATTGTTTAAGAGCTTTTTGTTCTCTTATGAGGATCAGTGTTGTTTGGAATGATTGCCTGATTCCTTCATGGCTTCAGTGTTGTCTTAATCTACCGATTTACAGATGAATAATCTTGTGAATCACTTAGTGCTCAGCTGACTTGCTTCTGTATTTCTGAAGACGGCATTTGCAAATACAATATCTGTTGAGTGGGCAATTACTTGATTCATATAATCTACTGAGTGTGTTGAGTTCCTTCGATGATATTCGATGAATGTATGATTGGATGTTGATGCGGTGTACTGTTGTATGTTTTTAGATTGCCGGATGATGTTACCTACCATTGCAGCCCTTCTTTTATATCTCATTACTCCTTGAGGAGTGGCAACCCTTGAGAGCAGACATGCCTCCTTAATTGCAAACTAATTATTTGTTTCTTCCTTCTTGATCACATCCCTTCATATTTGTTAACAACTTAGTTATTTTATTATTGTCTTGATCACTATTTGTCCTAATCATTGATTGTTGTGATTAACAGATTGCGGCCTTAGACTTATTTATTCTTATTCGTTGCTACATGACTTGCAATGATGAGAGTTTCTTATTGAGGCGGGGGCATGGTAATGTTTTCAGTCTCCTGTTGTAAATTAGACAGATCTGACCTGATGTTGTTTTCCTCTTGGATGTTGATTTCTGCATCTTTGGATGAGTGCTTCTGCAGATTGTTTCAATCTGTATATTTGATTGTTGAAGAGCTTTTTGTTCTCTTATGAGGATCAGTGTTGTTTGGAATGATTGCCTGATTCCTTCATGGCTTCCTCCATTGTAGTCTTCTTGCCTTTATATCGTCATGTGAGGGAGGATCACACCTCATCATAATGGTCACAAACTACAATTACCACCCTTCAAAAGGTCACAACCCTTCATCATTTCTGCTCCCCGAGGGATTCATAACCTTTCATCATTATAACCCTTTGAAAGAGTTACAACCCTATCTTCTTCTCATTCGTTTCTTCTTCTATTAATGCTTCCTTAATTCATTTTGCTCCCTTCTCTCTTCTTCCATGTCCCCTTTCAAATGAACTCTCCTCCCTTTTATATCTTAGTTGAAGGAGTAACGACTCTTCATTGCATATCCCTTAACCTTTCATTAAACTTAATTAACTTGTAATTATATTATATTTTATTTTATTATTTACTTATTTTAATTGTATTATTATATATTATTAAATTCTAGTTCACAAAAGGGATATATGAAGTCAACCAAGATTATGTCTAACCTTACTCTCTTTGATTCTGTAGTTTCATCTTTAGTATGAATATTGTTCTTCATGAATTAGGTGACAGAATATTGCTAATCACTTTACTTCTATCTTCTTCATTGTTTGTCATCAATAACCCTTGCATTATTTGTTATCTATAGCCCTTGCGCACATCCTAACAATATTATAGTCCTTATAGCTCTTGTGTGCCACCTAATGGCATCCTCATCCCATATATAATTCTTTCTTAATGCCCAGAATTGCTCAATGGATCAGCATCTATGATGTACCGAACGATGGAAGTCACCCAAGGGCAAGTACTCAACGGCAATGTACCTGAGGGCAAGTACCCGACAGCAATGTACCTGAGGGCACGTACCTGACGGCAATGTACCCAAGGGCATGTACCCGACAACAATGCACCCGAGGGCAAATACCTAAGAGCAGTGTACCCAAGGGAAAGTACCCGACGACAATGTACCCAAGGGAAAATCCCTTCAATACCCTTTGGCCTTCGACAATTGAAATTGAGATTATCTATCTTCAGACCTTCATAATCTATGGGCAGTTTTGTTCTTCGATACAACACATGAATATTGGAGATATACAGAATGAATTCGTACATATCGTACACAAATACTGATAAATAGATAGATCTTTGATTACACAAATTTGACAATGAAGTACAAGGTGAAATATCTGAAGCGATATCTCCAACGGCATACTAGGGTGAGGAATGACTCCCACCGAAACTGTGAATACAGAAGAGGGAGGGTCTTGCACCTCCAAAACTGCAAACAAAGACTCAATTCCAATTGGAATCGCAAATAAACAAGAAATAGAAACTCCACGACCCTTTCCTACGATGCCAGCCACCTCCTAAAGACTCCGGGAAGTATCTGGAAGGTTACAATGGGCCGACATGAATTTATTATTTATTCTTTTATTATTTTGGCCCCTTTTTATTTTATAACTAAATTAATTAATTACAGAAGTCCTTATAATATTATTTAAATTTTGGGACCACTTAATTGATTAATTTAATTCATTCACTCTCCATTAATCTGGGGACATTACAGTCCTCGTCGCTGAGAGATTGCTTGCCTTCAAGCAATCCATCATCAAACTGTTTGCCAACTGCAAAGCTCTAGGATCCCAAACCAAGCGCGGGTGTCGATAGCCATAACACCAAATCTCGATGTCGCACTGTGACCACGAACACTAACTCCGTAACGCACCTAGATGTAGGCGAGAACACTAAATATTCATCAAGCTTCCACTGCTCCACTCTGATATAAACGTTGCCATACCCAAAGTCATCAGGATCCCACTAAAGCCAATCATCACACACATCGATGCCCAAACCCCAAGCTTTCATGCTATCATGCCAATCAATCACTTTCAAAAAATGATGGTCTGGAATCTCAAAGCTCGGGTGCAACTTGTTCTTCCCATGAGGAAGCCTCTCACATGAAGAAATGGCAATCATGCATGCCTCATGCCCAACCAAAGGGTAAACTCCATATTTCACCAACTGTAGAGATTGCTCCTGCAAGGGATAATTGGTAGAGTTTTCATCTCCATGAGGTTGATCAACCACTGCTAGCTTGACAAAATTCATACAAACATCTTCATCCTTGCAGTTGTCTTGAAATTTTAGGTGTTCTCCATTTGAAGGGACAATTGCTGTCTCTTGCTTGTCCATATCCTCTTGTGACTGAGGTGAACATGTGAACTTGTCTTCAACTTCCTTTGATTCTGATTGAGTTCCTAATTCAGGATCCAACTCCTCTTTTCTTTTCGTTACATAGTACCTATCAAAGGATTCGATAGCCTTGATCTCCTCAGGTTCACTTGAGTATTCATCAAAGATTTTGATAACCTCCTCATTCGCAGGTAAATTTTTTCCTGTCAAAATTAGACATTCTTGAAATGTCAGAAGATTCTTCCTCTTTTGATATTTCTTATACCACTTGGCAATTTTAGTGGCAGCAATTTCATTATCCCTTTCTTCCATTTCTTCCATGCCAAGCATTCCACAGACTAGCAAGATTTTGTCTCTGATACCACTGTGATGTACTGAACGATGGAAGTCACCCAATGGCAAGTCACTCAAGGGCAAATACCCGACGGCAATGTACCCGAGGGCAAATACCCGACGGCAATGGACCCAAGGGCAAGTACCCGACGACAATGCACCCGAGGGCAAAAACCCGACGGCAATGTACCCGATGGCAAGTAACCGACGACAATGTACCCAAGGGCAAGTACCCGACGACAATGTACCCAAGGGCAAGTACTTGACGACAATGTACCCAAGGGCAAGTACTCGACGACAATGCACCCGAGGGCAAATACCCGACGGTAATGTACCGAGACCAAGTACCTGACGGCAATGTGCCCGAGGACAAGCACCCGACGGCAATGTACCCGAGGGCCAGTACCCGACGACAATGCACCTAAGGGCAAATACCCGACAACAATGCACCCGGGGGCAAGTAACTGACGGTAATATACCCAAGGGCAAATAACCGATGGCAATGTGCCCGAGGGAAAATCCCTTTGACACCCTCAGCATTCAACAATTAAAATTGAGATTATCTATCTTAAGACCTTCGTAATCTATGGGCAGTTTTGTTCTTCGATACAACACATGAATATTGTAGATATACAAAATGAATCCGTATAGATCGTACACCAATACTAATAAATAGATAGATCTTTGATTACACAAATTTGACGATGAAGTACAAGGTGAAATATCTGAAGCGATATCTCCAATGGCATACTAGGGTGAGGAATGACTCCCGCCAAAACTAAGAATACAAAATAGGGAGGGTCTTGCACCTCTGAAACTGCAAACAAAGACTCAATTCCAACTAGAATAGCAAATAAACAAGAAATAGAAACTCCATGACCCTTTCCTACGAAGCCAACCACCTCCTTATAAAGGCTCCAAGAAGTATCTGGAAGGTTACAATGGGCCGACATGAATTTATTATTTATTCTTTTATTATTTTGGCCCCAATTTATTTTATAACTAAATTAAATAATTAAAGAAGTCCTTTATAATATTATTTAAATTTTGGGACCACTTAATTTATTTATTTAATTAATTCACTCTCCATTAATTTGGGGACGTTACAGCATCTCTCTTGAACTTGGTCTTCTACTTTTTTCATGTTTAGAGCATAGTTGAGAAACTCTAACTTGGCAAAAACTCACCAAGCCCAAAAAAACACAACTCAGCAAAAACTTGGCAACTTAAAAAATTGCATAAATTTCATTAGAAACACCTTTTTTGCAAAAATCAATGACAAGATGTATCCAATGAATCCATAAATGAGTGCAACAGTATTTTCGATTAAATTTGATTGATTTGAATGCAAATTAAGTACAAAATCACATCCTCGTGGGGAATCCTAGTATAATGGTTAGCTGACAACTATTATGGATTTATGATGATTGTCTTTGAACATCATCATGATTCATCATAATTCACAATTTGCATATTACAAAATTTTACACCTTACCTGGTCTACTGAAAATTTTGGGAGAGGTTCTAAACTTCTATTAATCACATAATACATTTGAATCTTTGATATTGATACTATGATGATTCCTCGTTGATCAATGATATTATGATAGTGATCAAGTTAGCTGTCTAAGTTCTAGAATCTGGTCTCCACTCCCAGACCCCTCATTGTAATCAAATTTCTTATATGACAAAAGATCCCAATAACTAGTGGGGGGTTAGGAGTGGAGACTCCAAACGGTTTGAGGGGCAGCAATGGCAAGCTGCACAAGGTGTTAGATGTGAAAAAATCCCAACGACGTGAGATAATTTTTTGGTGCATTTGGGCCTTTTTTTATTGATGTAGCCAAGTGAAATTTTGCCTGAAAAACTCACCAAACAAAAAATCTCGCTGATTATTTGCTGAGTCTTGCATCTATGATTTAGAGGATCATCATATTATAGAGATCTATTATAGACCCAACATACACAGCATAATAGTGATGATTAAAGTTCAGCTTCCTTTAAATATCTGCAACTACTATCAAAACAGATAATAAGAAGTCCAAGGCTTCTCACACAAGCTATAAATAAGCCCAAGAAATTTACTAAATATAATAATCGATTTGAGGAATTCAATCCCCTCAAAACTTAAAAATAATGGCATACAATCATCAAGCTCGGGAAGTTAGGCAGTTTGCAATCCCTACTCGTGACAATAAACCCACAAGACTTGATGAAATGGAGTATGAAGATAAGGAAATTAGGGGATCACAAGGAGTAAGCAACTCTCAGCTTCTTCATGCTTCAAATCCTGTTGCAGATTAAGTGATTAAGTAAGGTATTCAAGTTTAGTTTCTATTGTTTCTAAATCTGCATTAATCCTGTCCATGTGCCAAATGTTCCTCCACTCTACTCCCACTAACCTAATAAAGTCCAGAGTTAGTTTGAGTTGAATACCCTCACCCTAGGTATGCATTTCACAAATACTCAACAACTATTACAATGAATGTGGACCTGCTTTTGGGTCTGGTATTGTGAAAAGTGACAGTTCCAAGCCAGATTTGAGCACATGCATACTAACTGACCCAACTTTGCTAATTCAGTTGAAGGGCCTTCCCCTTCTAATTATGATATGACCTCTGTTTTCCATGCTATTAATAAGAGCTGTTGAGCACCTTGGGAAAGGATCGATCATTTAGAAGATAAAATCTGTTAACATGCAACTCAAATCCCAAGATTGAGTGAATTCACCAAATTGACCATCTCAATTGGTGGAGGATCATGAATACAATTGATCCTCATTGAAAATCATTGAAAAACTACATGCGAATGACCTCAGAAAAAGACTGGTTGCAGAAGGAATGCAGGAAAACATGAAGCTTCAACATGCTGCCGAAAGCCAAGCTACTCAAGCACCTGGAAGCAGCAACAATCACCAACATTTGCAAGTTCCCATCTGCAACCCTACAGCTAGACAGCCTGCAAAGGCAACTTGTGCACATGGGTAAATGCATAACACTCATAGCAACCCAAAAGCAAAAGGAGCCCATTAAGACCTCTCAATATAAGTCAACGCTACAATGTTTATCCTGTGGTAAAATATTTAAATTTTTATCTTCCCTGGTGCCCAATTTTGTCCCTTGAAATATGAAAGAATATGCAAATATGTATGCAGGTGATGTCAAAATGTTAATATGCACTACAAAAAATTTGCACGTGAATTAAGGTCTTCATTCCAGATCTCACAGGTGGTGACATCCTTTATTTCTTTTTGCTGTGTTTCATGATGTGACATCTTTTTTTTCAATATATAGATCAATATTTCGATTGCTTTTCCAAAAACACATACCACACTTGTAATTGTAAGGTCCTATTTTGTCAAATCAAAACATATATTAGCAGCTAACTGTTTTTCCTTCAAGTTAGCTGGATAGACGTGTGTATAGGATAAGCATTTACTTTATCCTCACAAAATATATTTGATTATGCCAATCCTTATCTGTTGTATTGTAAATGCACAGATTTCCTACTCTATCATATAATGGAAGAAAAGGTGTAGTGCAGCTATAACATGTTAACGTGATAGTTTAATATATTATGTTCATCCTTGCATATTATAATATTCTAAGGAGTCTTGTTCCGTTTATGAAATTGATCCCATACATGTGCCTTTATACAGATTGTTTTGTGTAGTTTATCTCAATGAACTAACTCACCACTCATAAAGTGCAATGGAAACAAATACATATATATTAAATATAGACACATATTTTCCAAGGGTGAACTGTGATTTTCTGGGTCCAAATGCATACTAAATTTAAATTTATCTTTTTCAACTCCCAAAGTATTACAAAATGTTACTGTTGTCAAATATGAAGACAATTCCAAGATGTGGACTACAAATATACTTCAGAATTTCTCAATAATTGTTTGAACCTCATTGGAATAGATGGAGAGAGCCATTCAGAAAAATCAACTTACAGGAATCCTATGCATGGACTACATTAAACTCTCTCTATCCTTAAACTCAATCCACAATTATGTCAATGAACAGTATTAAGAAAATAAATAGTTGAACTACCTCTGTTCTTCCTGGCAAAATTGGCTTGCCAGCAAGCAGTTCTGCAAGTATGCAACCGGTACTCCACAGATCAACACCAACTCCATAGTCTGTTGCACCCAGCAAAAGTTCTGGAGGTCGGTACCAAAGTGTCACTACACGACTTGTCAGGGGCTGCTTCTGACCAGGAGAAAAGAAAGTTGCAAGGCCAAAGTCAGCTATCTTTAGAATGCCTTGATTGTCAATTAGAAGATTTGAACCTTTTATATCACGATGCAATACACCACGGACATGGCAATGATCAAGCCCGGATAGTAATTGTTGGATATAGCATTTCACCTGTTAGAAACCAATGAATCCTTGTCAGCGACCTCAATCTTTATACTATAAATGCAGGGTATTAAACTATAAGTTGCCAGAAGATAGTTACAAAAATGAACCTTCTCTATTGCTTAAGAGAATGAACAATAATATCAAATGGGATTATCTCAAGTGGAAAAGCATTGGAGATTTGATAATGGAGACTAGCTATGTTCAAATCCCAGGAGAAATGTTATATGATAATATTTACAAATGTTGAGTGTCCAAATTGAATAAACTACCACATCCAATTCTGAGTGTGGCATACTGCAACAGATGAGGCAAGATGCATGTCCTGGATGAATTTGGTGGAAGAGAAAAACTTAGGTTGTGGTACCTAAGCTGAAGGTACCACATAAAGGAAATTTACAAAGAAAAACACACAAAAATCAAAAGGAGGAGAATGAACAACCATCAAAGGAAAATATAATGAATGTGATAGATTAAAAACCTTTAAAATACAGATCTATGAATAGAAAAATGCATGGCAAATAGTGCTCGTTATTCTTCAAACTGCAGTCACAAACCTGGGCTTCACTGAACTTTATACCAGGACATGCAGCAAGTCCAGCAAGGTCATGGTCCATATATTCAAATACAAGATACAGACTGCAAGACATCCTTGATGTAACCAAACCCTCTAGCTTGACAACATTTGGATGATCAAGTCTGCGTAAAACCTGTATCTCCCGTGCCATGAACCGAACACTTTCAGGCTCTAAATTATCAAACCGCACCTTCTTCAGGGCAACCACCTTTCCAGTGTCAAGGTCACATGCTTTATAGACATTGCTGTATGTTCCTTGCCCAATCTACACAATCAAAAGAAACTTTTCCCAGGTGAGTTTCCCAAAATATATATAGAAATAAGTTATAACCATACAGCCCCAATTCCTTTTAAATTTTTTATCAAGCCAAACTAAGAGATGATCACGAGGCCAATAATCTGGGAAGGGTAATACAGATATCAATAAGGTGACAGGAGAACCTGATTCTCTAACAATGTCATTAAACTAGAGATAAGACTGGATAATTCTATACAAATATGGAAGAGAAAAGTACATTAAATCAACGAACAAAACAAATTGTTAAAGACATAAGATTTCCACAGTCCATATTGATTATATTTGAGAGCTTCTGGGTTTAACTGTGTGTATCCAGAAGCTCTCAAATTCAAAACAAATTGTTTCTAGCATAATTGCATGCACTGTTCAGAACAACGATTGTTAGCTCGTACACCATTTATCATTCTCCAAATATCAATTAACACAATGAAGCATGGAAAACAAGAGCTTTATCACACACAATTTGCTAACCAAAAATAAAATCTTGTTTTCATTCATCCTCATTATTTAAATTTTATGCAATGATTCTCGAGAGAAAATAGTTACATTAACTAATCAGCAACTACCGCTTATGCTTAAAAAATACAACATCCTGTAAGTAATGGTAGCCTCTCGAATTGCACATAGCACATTGAATACTATGAACCATGGAGTTTGAAGGATGGTAGATAGGACGGCACTGGGGGCAAGTTTCAAGAAGGGGAAAACTAGGGACCTAAATTTGGGGACGGCAAAGTAGTAGTAGCTGGCAGCATAAAACCAAAGCAGAGGTCTGAGGGAAAAGCCTCCAATGGGATCAAGAGGCGCTACCCATTGTGTGTTTCCTTGCATGCTATAGAGTGGGACTCAGGAGCCTAGCACCCACCACCAAGCCCAAATTAAGGCCTTCAAGACCACATGGACCTTCATGTTGAATGCCATTTTTTTTTAGCTTTATCATTATATTTTCTCCAACACCATGTCCTCATTTTTACTAACCAAATCTTCATTCTTCAAAGAACTAAAGGGGAAGCTAGAAAACCAGTCTAAATGATGAGGGCTGCACAGTTAAAGTTAGGAATATTGCCATTCTTGAATCTTTTTATTCATTTTCTTCTCTGCTTTCTAGTAGATGAGTTTAAAGAAACTCCTTCAAGCAGTCAGCATAAAATCAGAAACATTTATGAAAACTTGATAACATCCACCAGGACCACCAACACCCCACCCTTACTGCTTCTTCCACTATCTACTAAGCCTATTATTCAATGACATACAAATTAAACACCAACTTAAGCTGAGACTGTGCATCCAGTCAAACAAAAACAGTAGCAGCTATTTTAGTCCTCTATTTTGCCTTCCATATTTCTTTCTTCCAAGGTCAACCAGTTGTGTGCCATCATGTTCTCTATCTGTTCAAAGCTTTGACATTAATCAAAGTTGTTATCATGACAGAGAAATCATGGGGACTCACCAGCATCGCTAAGACAGTTGAGAAACTTCTAGGAGTCCCAAAACTGTCCCAGGGACATTGAGGCGCCCCCCAAATGTCCCCAATAGGGGGGTCATTCTACGCTTCTGCAGGGCATCCCAGAAACATCCCCACCTAGTTGGTGGCAATGGGGTGCATTTCATCCACATCACTGTCCCAGTTTTGAAAACACAAGTTCTCGACGGGGTATGAGTCCCCATGGAACAAATATAAAAGTTGTAAAAATGACAAAATGTGTTGCATAGGAATATACCACAAATAACTATCGGGAGTTAAAGTACTTATAAGGCATTGCCTGCCTCAAACGTTTGTTCAATTGGGAAAGAGGCTAGAGATTGAAAAGCCCAAAGCAATGGAATGTCTTATAATCACCACTCCTCGCAAACACTAACTAATATTTTGCTCATAGCTTGTCTTCTTTATGGGTCCCCCTGCCTTGTGATTATTACCAATGTCACGAGTGAAGTCATAGAAAAAGTGACTACTCATGGAACCTGTCTCTTGATGATGACTTCAGCATTATTTTACTCCATCTTGTGAATTACAAATACCGTCAGTTGACCTAGCAAAATTCACAAGAAACAGAGGATTTAAAATCCTTAAATTTTGGAAGACCTTGGCGTGGTTTACCTAAAGGATCTTAAATTTTTAAAATGGATCTTCTTAAATGTGAAATAAAATAGATTTATTTCTTTGGAGACTTGATTCGAAATGTAAATATAAAATTTACTATGTTGAATGTGAACAATAGAGACTTGAAACAATGATGACAGAATCCAAAATTGTTACAAATTGTGTTGGTGAACTACTTTACTAACACTGACTAAAGGATTCAGACAACAGGAACTAATTCAACTTTCCTAATCTTCCTGGACAAACATCAAAAGCAATGCACAGAACATCTTCAGCAAAAACTCATAATAAACAATAAAACTTATAAATCAGATTCATACACAAATATTAAAATAGTAACTGTTCACACAAAACCTTGAGCACAAATTGAAATAAAACCTAGCAACAGATGCACACTGTTCACAAGCAATTATGAAAACATCAGAGAATTGAGCCTTCAAATAAACAATTTTCTCAAAAATCACGTTCTTGCAACACCTTTCCCCACTTTCAACAGTATTCAAAGTCTTCAAATATAAAGACAAATTTGTTCTAAAGGAGGACCTAAAATTTCATGATTTTTCAAGATCTACAATGGTTAACCCATAAATTATAAAATAACAAAAGGCACAATTAATAATCACATGAAACTCTTTGACTCCCATTGCCCTTAGGCATCTGAGAAGAGAAAGCCATAGCTACTTAGTCAAATTGATCATTGAGAGAAAAGTTGATGGTAATTTTGTTGCACTTTCAAAGACACAACTCTTCTGCCACAAATAGCAATTCTGTATATTTTCTTTGCATTTTCTCTGTATTTATTTTTACCTTTTCCTGTTTTACCAAAGGGTCATTTGCGTTGTCCCTAAGATTATGCTGTCCTAAAATAAGGTTGTCCAACACACTCTTTCATTATGGTGCCTTCATTTCTTGAACTGACTTTTTGAATGGCAACTCTGTGGCCCATGTCCCATTAGGATTTTGTACACCATGTGTACCATGCTCTAAGAACAGCTAAGAGGCAAGGGAGTAAAGGATAAAGAGAGAAAATGTGATTGTGAATGGAGCATTCTAGTTGAGAGGATGAGGTTACAATGATAGACAAGCTTGAGACTTTGTCAAAATAGGGGAAATTATTGATGACAAGCATAAGGAAAAAACGAATATAATTGGTGCTATGGAAATATAAATGAATTTGGAAGACAAAGATACACTCCCATCATTGCTGATTTAGCAAGGGATATGTTTAACAAAGAGACATTTTTCGAAGTTAAGTGAGCCAATGAAAGTGCCCAATAAATTGCAATTTACTTGACATGTATATTATCATGAACTTGTATCACAAGTCCTCCAATGATCCCAGTTGGGATCTGTTCATGGCGACCCTAAACAAGTTCAGATTGCATCTGCAAAAGAATCAGGGGCTTAAAAGGAGATAATTCATGGCAAAGACAACCAACAAGGAGTACTTTGATTAATGCTACTGACATTCAAATGAACATTATTTAAAGGCAGAAATGTAATGTTTAAATATATGACTTACATTTAAATTTTTGTGAAGTCTAAAGTTTGGGCCAAATTTAAATGCCCATGTTGGGGACTCATATTGTTATTTTATGTATTTTCTTTTGCATTGTAACAGCCAAATATTAGTTGAGCAGTTATGAAAGAGAAATATTTCAGTATTAATACAGGTAAAGTGGACTCATATAGGGACTTTTGGCATTTTTGCAATGTTCTGTACAGGAACAAAAAGACTGAGCTTTTCATATTTTGGGAGAATAGATATAAGATTGAAAGAGAGGAGTGATTTTAAGGCAGAGGTATCTGATTTCAAACCAAGCAGTACATTCCCAACCGAATTTAAGGTGCAGCAGAAGCCAATCATAGTAGAACAAGTGCAAATCCTTGCAAAAAAGAATCAGATTTTTGAAGAACAATCCACAAGAAAGAAACGAAATCCAACAGACATCCAAATTTGGAGGGAAATCAGATTTGCAAAGCAAAGTATTTGATGTGCTGAAAAGTCCAGATAAGAGGAGGCGAATTATACTATGGAAGTTGATATGAGGAAAAGAATTTGTGCAAGGAAAATTGGTGATTTATAAACAGATCTGACTAATTTCTTCACCAAATTCAAGTATTTCCAGATCTGAAAAACATTGTTACCAGAAAAATACAACTTTTGAGTCTTACTTCCAGATTTTAAAAGGGTTTGGTAAGGGGTTTGTGAACCAATTTTTGTGAGTTGCTGATGTCATTTTAGGATTTGTTTCGAATTTCACCTTGAAGAATGCTGATCAAGATGACTGTGAAGTGCAGATTTTGAGCTTCTATTTCAATATTTGTTTCATAATTTCCTAGCATTTCACTAACATCTCTCGGATTGATATTTCATTCACAGTCATAAGTCAAGGTTTTTTCTCCCTTTGCAGGAATGGTGGAGAAAGATACAATTATAACATGGAGAGGAAAAGATCAACACATTAAGAAAGGTGATGGAAGACAGGCTCAAGGACTTCAAGGAAGATGCACAAGAGAAGACTCAACTGTGACATCAACAATGCGAACATGAGATAAGATAAGATAAGATAAATTTATTAATGCCCAACAAGAGACCACAAAGGGTCAAAGGGACTGCCAAGAACAACAAAAGGAGCCAGCCCAAAACATGGACTCCAAACCGTGCCCTAAGAAAGAAGCAACAACTACCAAAACAAAAGGAAAGAGAAGTATCCAAAAGGAAAAAAAACCCTCCCGAACACTGCTAAGGGTTCTGAACAACCGTGAAAAACCTCAAAACCAAAGGATAAGTAGTAGGACCAGTTGGAGCCCTGGGCCACTTCGTAATGATCCTAGAAGAGGGAGGTCGCTGCTGATAGGAGCCCGTCCTGGGCTTCATAGATCTGGAACAAGGGGCGGAGCCAAGCTAAGAGAGATCAAGTCATACAAGGAAGTGGACAAAGGAAAACAAGCTCGAGGAAGGATAAGATTCACACTTTGAGAAGGAATTCAAGATCAACTCAAGGAAGGAAGCGGATTGCTCTACAAGTGAAGAATGCTACCACGACCTTGGACTTCCTTTCGAAATCCAAGATCAACATGAAGGACCCAATTATTACAAGGTCGAGATATCAAGACAAGAGCAATCTCAAGAACAATGAAAAAGACATTCATGAAGATGAAGCAATTTAGCAATATGAGCCATCACAATCAATTTAAGGTTGAATAATGTTGAGTATCAATAGATATTGCTACAGATACAGAGACTTCTTTATGATGATGAAGAAGTGGGGTTGAAACAAAGATAACAAGATAAACATGCTGAGTGGTGCCCACTCATCTTCAACCAATCAAAGGATTCTAAGTCAACATGTTTGAGTTCATCCAATCAGACTCATTCACAAGTCGACATGTGGAATGCATTTAATGCAATACTACAATGAATTTTTTCATTGGTTCACCCTTAAGAATGATATATACATAAATATTTGTAATCCTCTCATTGGATGACATTAAATATTGGTAATTAGTGGTTGTAACTAACCCTAATTAGGGTTACTCTGAATTATCTTAGTCATTGATTTCAAATCAATCTGAGCCTTTAATTGTAATTGAGAGGTCTATAAAAGGCTTGACCTTCTAATTTGTAAATTTGTTAGTCATTAGCAAGTAGACATAGCAATAGGAGGAGAAGATTAGAGATTGTTGCCAAGATCATGTTGAAATTCATATACATTTTTCATTGAAGATATGGTGGATCTTTGCGTGTTGTTTCAACATTTTGCATAGTTTCTGTTACAAGTGTGATTGTCTTTGCACCAAAAAATCGACCTATCAATGTCTGATACAACCACTAGACTTATAGAATCCACAAGAGGTGGTTAAGCCATGTCACAAACCCGAGCGTTGCGCTGCACAATACAAGGAGACCAAGGGCGCACACCTTACAACAATCCCCCTAGCGCAAGCGAGGGGTTTGAACTTGTGACCAAGCTCTAATACAACTTGTTACAAGTGTGATTGTCGTTGCACCAAAAGATCAACCTGTCAATGGCCGATACAACCACTAGACTTATAGAATCCATAGGAGGCAGTTAAGCCATGTCACAAACCCGAGAGTTGTGTTGCGCAACAGTTTCTACTTCTCACGTTTTAGTCAAAGTTCATTGATTATAATGGAGAAATGTGAAGATATTTGATGAATTCTTTGGCTCATATCATTTGTGGTTTGTTGATTGCAAATGGCAATGTATGGTTATGTAATGTCCCCAAATTTTGGTGCCTATTTCAATATTATTCAGCATAGTGTCCTATTTTATTTGTGGTGTGCCTTTTGGAGATCATTCAGGACACTTTGATTCACACTTATTATTTTTAGTCACTTAGATGTTTAGCTCATACTTACTATTTATTGTAAGTCACCGGGGTGATCAGTTGGTGTCATATCTATGTTTGGAAAGTGGATGGATTATTCCCATGAGTCCCATGAGTTGGTATTGGCAATTATCAAGGGTTTAATGATTTAAGTTAAATTATTGAAGTTAAAACAAGTTTAACTTATATAATATTAATTATATTAAATGACTTTATGATATGACGACATTAAGGAGGAATTAAAAGTAAAACAGTATTTATCCTACATTGAGCATGGAGGTTCACTTGGAGTTTGAGGGGTCTTTATAAATGAACCTTGTCTTCCTTCAGGAGCATGTTATGAGATTATGTTATTAAGATAATTTCTCCATTGTTGCTGTTATTCAGTGACTGGATAGTTCTAAGGACGGAAACCCTTGGAACCATCAAGGTTTGGACGAAAACCCATGCCTTCCATGAGAGGTGAATTTGTATTTGAGTTCACCATTGGACATCAAAGTGCAGAAGTTGGAAGATACAAGTTGTTTGAGCAAATTGAGCTTTCATCTAAGGAGTGGTAATACCGTAATGGTATTCTATCAGTTTTGGAACAGGTCTCAGTTTGTGAGCAAATAGCAAGCGATTTTGGGCAGTTCTATTGTTCATCCAAGTAGACATTTCAAGGGAAAATCAGAACTGTATTGTCTTGACTGTAAATGTTTTCAGATTATAGCAAGGAAAATACAATCTATAGAGGTCTTTCAAGTGCTAAGACACAGGATATAATAAATATTCACAATTTAGGAAAGATAATACCCAGATTTGAAGGTCTGAATTTATCCTTTGGTTGGCTTCAAATCTGCACTTTGTATTCTTCAAATTTGCCCTTCAAGGTTGCCTTCGAGGACTGATATGAATCCATTCTTGAAGGTCTTCAATGAGCTATCAAATCCGTTCTTCTAGGGCTGCTCTAATTCTGCCCTAGTTCGCCCTTGTTATCTGTCCTAATTCGCTCTTCTAGGGCTACACAATTTTCCTTCTATGGCTGCTCGATCTGCCCTTATATGTCTGCTACGATCTGTACAATTCACCCTTCTAGGGCTGCTTAATTCACCACAATAGCAGATGTAATTTCTGCTTGATCTGCCCCCTTTTATGCCTCTTATTCGCTCTTGAATCTGCTACTTAAGGCTCCAATTTGATCCTCTAATTTACTTCTCAAGTTCGCCTAAAGAAGTCTGATATAAATCGCTCAATATGCAATGTAAATCTGCTCAAGTACTTTTGCTCATCCAACAATCTTGCTGAAGGAAGAAGGCAACGTTATGTTTTTGGTTGCTTCTTACCTTCTCCAAGTCGCTCTAATATATGAGCTTATCAAGATAAACTCATAGCCTCCCAAGTTGGCCGACTTGGGTCAATAATAATAATATACTCTTTTATATTATTTGCTCCATATTTAATTATTAAAACCAATCCTTAATAATAAATATAACCTTTTATATTTATTATTATTATCCAACCGATTTTATCATAATTAAATATATCAATAATATATCCAATATATTAATTATTATTATTGCCACTTTGTCCAATGCATTGATCTTTGCCGTAAAGGCCAAAACATTAACATTGACACCCTTGTTTGGTGACGTTGGCATACCTGAAGCAAATCGTGGCCAAAGAATATTTTAAAAAGTCATTCTGTGGGCTGTGAGCATCAAGAAAGGAAGCACAACTAGCTGGTAAAGCAAAACGACCACCACCCAATCAAGCCAACCATACTAGGCAACGACTACAGCAAAACTTCTACGGCAAGGACAAGAAAGGTTAATGGTATTGCATACGATCACACCTAGCATTCAGATTTGATTATTGCTGCTGTATGGTCTGGACATTATTTGCACAGTCAAAACATACATATTGCAGTCCCAGGTTCAAAACGTCCCCATCTCCTTTCTGTTATTTCTGCTAAACATGATGCACGTCTGAATTTCAGGGTGATTCCTTTGATAAAGTGTCCTTAACAAGTGGTCAATCTTTGCTAAGTAAGCAGATTTGTATACAGTTCAAGAGTTGTTTGTTAAGCATTGGCTGAGTGAAACTTGAATACTTTCAGAATATTATACCAAATGTTTGTTGTAATGTCTAAGATATAACATGATATATTACTGTCCATTAAGGTTGCATGCAAATTTTTTGCTAAAATGTCAATTGCAGATTGAGTGAACAATTCAGATTTTATTTTTGTTGACAGCATATTAGCTATTTCAATATGATGCAAAGTTATTATTAGTGTTTCTTTGAGAAGCATACCTAAAGAAACCATCTTATTCAAATACCAAAACATAGCAATGATCTCTGAAAAATCAGTATACAGTGAATTAGCATGACAAGTGTTTGACAGAATGTTCACTCTCTAAACTAAAAATTGGGACAGAATTGAGACAGGATCTTATAGGTTAGTGTGAACCCCACTTAAGCCCAAGTTCAATTGTGGATATTCATTTGGATTGCACCAATACTCGGTATTTAGATGAATGTTTACAATATGAAAATCCCTCGTTACCTTTAGAGATTGCATCATGTTTTGTGTAGTTGTTTTTGTTAAGTTTTTAGCTATGTTGCCGAATGGGGAACGGAAACGGGTATGGATACGTGGGTACAAAACGCCGGTACGGCAGATTTTTTTTGAGGGGGTTGGGTACGTTTTCGGTACGTTCATACAAATATATATATATATATATATATATATATATATATATGTGCAG
>MU224114.1:711302-750908 GCA_018584345.1 Thuja plicata
ATGGGAGCATTGGCCACAGAATATCAAGTCGCATGATATTCACCAAGTACTCAGAGTAATGGCCTACCAACATCAAGTCTCATGATGTCCACCAAGTACTCAAAAGTTTATAAAGATATCATCTCATCATATCGCGAGCATTGGCCTGCAGAATATCAAGTCTCATGATATTCACCGAGTGCTCAGAGTAATGGCCTACCAACATCAAGTCTCATGATGTCCACCAAGTACTCAACAAATGTCCATAGGTAATGTGCACTTACCATAGGAACATTCATATCATCTATCATGATCTATTTCAGCCATCATAAGATGTCTATCACAATAGAAGATCATGGCATGTTTAAGGAACTCAATCCACCATGCAAGATATCATCTATCATGATCTGTTTCAGCCATCATAAGATGTCTATCATGATAGAAGATCAAGTTATTGTAAGATTGTCACCTTCCAATAACTTTTACAAATACAAGTGATAATCATTTTGAAGTCATCACTTCTTCATGATGTACACAGGGGGCAGGCCCATTAAAAATATAGTCACACACATGACATCCACCATGCCTTAGCACAGAGGGTGGAAACGAGGGATTTCACCTCGAACTTCTCTCACAGAGAAGAACTCATTGAGCAGATATCAATATGTTGATCTTTTCATCCAAGATTGCTTAAGATAACCTATCAGACTCCCTATGAATCTGATATCAATCTTCTGAGCTCCTCGTCCAATGTTACCTCTGAAGTGTCCGACTCCCTCTGAATCTGATATCAATCTTTTTTTCCTGCAAGAGCATCCCCGGAAAAGATCAAGGAAAATAGCTCTTATAGTACGTATAGAAATATAGATGAGAGAGAGACTACAATGAGTAGATAAATGTAATATTCAAGGATAATAAATACTTATATGCGCATCAACATCCTTGATACAAGATGCTTCAATGAAGGTCCATATGCAACAAATCAGAAAACGTCTATAAAGATTGAGTTTTCCAAAGACCCTTGCCTTAGGGCCCAAAATCTCTACCAACCCCTACCAAACTCTTCAATAACTCCTTTGGCTTCTTAACACTCTGCTACAATTCACTTGACCTTATTCTTTGCACTTGGTGTGGACAAAAGTCTGCAACACAACTTCACTCACTGGATTTCACATAGACCCGTACACAATAGGTCATAACTTTTGAACCCCACAGTTTCTCTCCAATTGCTCCGGTGAGATTCTTTGCAATTTGTTTATCACCAACATATCCAAAATGCAGCAAAATCCAACGGTGTATTTGTGAGATATGGTCCCTGTACTAAGACTTTATTTTCCGAGACAGTCACATATTCACCATCAACAAACTACTCTCTTACATTTGCAATATGGCTCTGATACCATGTTAATTTTTAGGATAGCTGCAAATCTAATAGCACTCTATGTTGTATGTCTTTTCCAAATGCAGCAATCTCTCTTTCATTTGTATTGAGAATGAGGATAGGAGAGACATGTCCCTTCATGGGACATGTCTATTCATTATTATGAGATTAATATAATGACAATTGATTATGTAACTACATAAATATATATATATATATATATATATATATATACACACACACACACACATGTAATATCTCTGAATCATTATTATATTAATTTCTCCTAATACTATTTTAGATATATATCTATATATATTATATCTCACATAATAAAATATATATATATATATATATATATATTTCAATAGTCTCATAGGATTTATCTGACAGAAGATACAAAACATCAACAGTTTTTGCATGGCGAAGCACAGCTTGGTTTAAGGAATTCTAATATCCAAGCATCATCCATTGTTATCATTGTCCATAGCAAGTAGCTTAGACTCTTTAAACCCTTACCTTTTTGTCTTTGTTTGAAGTTCAAGCCAATTTAGTTCAAGCTCCAGTTGCTTTGTAAAGATCATTCATGCTCTGAAAGAAAAGGAATCGATTAAGTCCAGGAAGAATAGAGTAAGTCCCTTTGTGGTTACCAACAATATCACATCAAATTCAACTTAGTTATATCCAACACAATCACTAGTTCGCATTGTAATGTAATGTCCCCTCTTTGATAAAGCAAGCTTATGAGACAATTTCCAGAATTCCTAAAGTTACAATTTATGTAAAGTGTGCAAATGGAAGATTTGATGCTTCTATTATGAGTATTGTAGTGATTTGATTACTTAATGAATATACACAAGTATAATAGATACAACTGAAGTATGCAAATAAGATTTTACACAGTCTTTTGTTGTCTCTTATATACAATAATATCATGCGATTGTAATGGTTGTGCTTACAGGCAATCCTTGTGATCACTCAGATGTATAAAGGTAGATCTTGTGGTCTCTGATAGATCCTTTAACAGTGTGCAGTGAACAAGTAGATTCTCGTCTCCAGCAATTGATTGATGTGTCAAAATATTGATCTTTTAATTTGTGCAATATATATGTATGGATAATGTTGTATATGTATGGATAATGTTGTATGATATTCCAATATAACATGCAAGAAATGCTTTCTCTGATATAAACTTAAGAATCTTGCAACTGATAGCCAAAATGGCAAAAGCGCAATGAGCCAATCCAATAATGGAGAGAAGAAAGGTATATTATTCACATGATGATTGAAAGGATAGATCAAATGTCTTCTTATATCCATGTAAGGCAATGAAGAGTCATGAAATTTGGATGCATCCCATCCCTTCATCCATAACAACACCTCAATGGCACCCATTCAGTTAATGATGATTGTGTAATGATTCCATTGCATATCAATTGACGTTTTTTATTATTAATTGCGCCCTTATGTGAATGATAATCGCTGGTCATTTAATCATCTTTATGTCTTAATCAACCTAGTCTTCATTAGTGATCTATGTCTTAGCCAATTACTTGGTAATCTGGTTTGATTGTAACTATGGATCTTTATTCGCTTATGATGGAATCGATATGCAACA
This sequence comes from Thuja plicata, assembly GCA_018584345.1. Lineage (NCBI taxonomy): Eukaryota > Viridiplantae > Streptophyta > Pinopsida > Cupressales > Cupressaceae > Thuja > Thuja plicata. Next base: position 714,281 of record MU224114.1, read on the forward strand.
TGTCTTCTTTGGAAGTTGATATATCTGCACATGGAGTGTAGTATGTATAGGGGACAAAAAGATGCTTGGATCCCAAATAAGTCTGTAGAATGATTCAACGTACATCCATTGCTTTAGGTTGACGTCGTCTAACTCATCGTGCAATTCGCTCATCATGTAGATTTACAGATACAAAGATTAGAGCTATATCTGCACATGGAGTGTAGTATGTATAGGGGACATTACAATCTCCCCATCTTGGAAAATGCTTTCCCACAAGCATTCTTATATCGTCAAAAAGATGCTTGGATCCTAAATAAGTCTGTAGAATGATTCAACGTACATCCATTGATTTAGGTTGACGTCATCTGACTCATCATGCAATTCGCTCATCATGTAGATTTACAGATACAAAGATTAGAGCTCCAATTGAAAATTGAATTCCAAATCGTCCTAAATTGTGTATCATCACATAGATGCTTCGTTGTTCTGATTTTAACAATCTGACTTTCATGTCCAAGTTGTAAATGCCTCTTTGGAGGTCTTGGGAAGTGTTTAATGGACTCAACCTTCATTGATGATAAAAGAACATTGTTCAACCATAGAATCAAAAGCCTTGTATCTTCTGACAAGATGTCAAAAGAAGAGCTTTGAATCTTCCAATATGTCGCCTCCTTCATCATGGGGTAGGTCGAAGTGTATAGCGTCCTTTTAGAATGTTGATATGAATGATCATTTGTTGTGAAGAGGTGGATATTGGAATGATACTTGGGGACTTAATTAGCTTCCCTAAAGTGTGCCATGATCTAGTAATCATTTGCTCATCAACTAATGTCATCCTGAGCAATAATTTCTTTTGGGTAGAATGCACATGGGAAGGGTTACCCCTTCTCTTTACTAAACTCAAACATTCAACATCTGATTGTCTAAAGGAAGATATCCAAATCTGAATTGCAACCTTATGTAGTTCAATTAAAGACTGTTCAGTGCCACCATTGTTAGGGTTTGTTATATTACTCCAAACGGTTCTCATTGCTTTCTTAATTGAAGATGCACCTAGATCCCAAAATTTATTTTCATCTTCACCATTGTGTGACTCAAAACTAACCTCTTCATTCACTTCAAGAGTGGGTTGTCATATAAACTTTGTCCATTTCAACATCAAACAAGGGATTATGGATGAGTTGAAATTTATCCTTGTTCTTAAATCCAAGCTCCACTTCTTCCATCTTTATTTTATCTGATTCCTTTAGATAATCTTTTAAGTCTTCATCAATTCCTTTGTTGTCACCCGGTTCCATGAAGTGTGATGTTCCTTCTATACTTCTTATCTTATCTTCTTCTTTGCAATGATTTGGGGTTCCATGACTTGTAGAAGTTCTATTTATATTTACTATCTCTTGTAATTCATCTCTCCCTACCTTTAATGTCAATTTCCCTTGTTTATCAACTTCAAGATGATGAAGCGGGATACACGAAGTGACTTCTGATGGTCTGGAAGCATTTCTCATCTTTTCCACAATCATGGCTGCTAAGTTTTCTTCAGGGGGCAAAAGAGAATTTTTTTTACCAATGATTTAACCAAATGTGGATTATGGTTCCTAGACTCAACCTCTAATTTGGCCATCCTCACTATTCTTATGAAGCCATGTTCTTAACTCATTTGTGATACATGAAGAGTCAATAGCCTCTTTTTCCTTCCCTTGCACTTGTGGTGTTTGATGATCATCTCTCACTTTGACCTCTTCTAGGGTTTCATGTCTTGTAATTACACTTTCTTCTTTTGATGTAACCACTTCCAATGCCTCCATTTTATGTGAGGAATGGATGGGTGAGACTCCTAATGCAATTGTCGTATTGCAATCATTCACCTCATCTTCCTTAAGGTGTTCTTGCTCTTTGCTTCCCCTTCTTAGGTTCGAGTGATTACTTCTTTGCTCCTTAGGTAGGTACTTTATCCGTAGATCAATGTAGTCCTCTAAAGACATATCTTGTGGAAGACTGCTATTTAACCAATCATGCTGCAATTTCTCATGTAGATGTGCTGATGTTGGCTCACTGCTTTCTTGCCTTTCAACTTTAGATGGGAATCTTTGTGTGAGTGACTTTGAACTTGTAGGAGTTTGAATGAGTTGTTTTCTATTACCTCCTTCGTTGCCATTCTTGTATATGGGTGTTAGCTTGCTCAACAACTGATCTAGATTTTTCTGTGTTTCTTTGCTCTATCATGCATTGATGCATGCACTTGTTGAGTTCTTCATTTTCTCCCATTTTTGAAGCTCCTTGTTATACTAGTTCCTCAATTGTTTCCATCTTTAATAATTCTGAAATATGTTCGCCCCTCGCTGGCAGGTTCATTAGCTCTGATACCAATTGTAATGTCCCCTTTTCAATAAAGCAAGCTTATGAGACAATTTCCAAAATTCTTATAGTTACAGTTCCTGTAATGTATGCAAAAGGAAGATTTGATGCTTGAAATTCAAGTGTTGTAGCGATTGATTTACTTTATGAATATACACAAGTATAATAGATACAACTTACGTATGCAAATAAGATTTTACAGTCTTCTGTTGTCTTGATATACAATAATATTATGCAATTGTAATGGCTGTGCTCACAGGCAATCCCTGTGATCACTCAGGTGTATGGAGGCAGATCCTGCGGTCTCTGATAGATCCTTTAATAGTGTGCAGTGAACAAGCAGATTCTTGCCTGTAGCTATTGATTGTTGTCTGAATAATAATCGTTAAATTTGTGCAATATATATGTATAGATAATGTTGTGTCTAATATTCCAGTATAACACACAAGTGGTGCTTTCTCTGATTTAACTTAAGAATCTGACAACCGATAACCAAAATGGCAAAAGCTCAATGAGCCGATCCAATAATGGATTAGAGAAGAAAAGTATATTATTCACATGAAGATTGAAAGAATAGATCAAATGTCTTCTTATATCCATATTAGGGAATGAAGAGTCATGTGGTTTGGATGCATCTCATCCCTTCATCCATAACAACACCTTAATGGCACCCTTTCAGTTAATGACGATTGTGTAATGATTCCATCGCATAACAACTGAAGTGTGTTATTATTAATTGCACTCTTATGTGAATGATAGTCGCTGGTCATTTAATCGTCTTTATGTCTTAATCGACATAGTCTTCATTAGTGATCACTGATCTCTTACTTAGCCGATTACTTGGTAATCGGGTTTGATTGTAACTGTGGGTCTGTATTTGCTTATGATGGAATTGATATGCAACATGTCTTCTTTGGAAGTTGATATATCTGCACATGGAGTGTGGTATGTATAGGGGACATTACACTTTATTTAATCACAAATATGTTACATTGTTTAGCATTTGAAGTTTCCTTGTTCAAGAGAGGAAAGAATACTTAGTATTTTATTCTGCATATTGGAGTGATCACAAAACTCACATCAACAGTGTGGATTACTTAAGACAATGCCAGTTTTTCTTGCTTATGGTGGATTTTTATCATGGTTCTACCCTCTCAAAACCATACCGCTGTTTGGTTTGAACCTTGCCTTTAAGCTGAGTGCTAATCACTGACACTTCACCCTTTATCTTCTAGATTTGTTAGGTTACAGCCCACTGAAAGTGCTCTGTGTTTGACCTGATTATGACTAGTTTCCAGGGAGAGATTCATATGATTACTATCAAGTTTCAAGGCAACATTTTTGTTGTTTGCGGCCATGAAAATGTGTGCCCTTTCTGCTGTTTCAAACCCCTAAAAGATGGGCATGCTTCACTTGATGCTTTGCCAATTTTGATGTTCTGCTGGTAAAAGAAAACAGTGGTATTTCAACTCAAAAGATCTACCTCCTTTGTATTTGAGTGTTAGGTGGAGATTGGAGCTGACAAAGCAATTGGCTTAACCATCCAAATGTGCACTAGCAGAGATGACTTATGGTTTTGCCATATTTCAGATACTTAAGATTCACCAGACAGAAAAACTTCTTACTGGAAAAACTCAGCAATTTAAAAAATACTTAGATTTCTTAGAAAAATATAAGTTTTATGCAAAAGATAGTTACAAAATGTATGAAATGTGTCTAGCAGGGTTTTGGAGCCAGCATCCCTTGCCTGTTCTCTATCACAGTACAAGGCAGGGTCAAGGGAAGGAGCCCCCACCACGAAGCCCAAATGAAGGCCTTCACAATCATACAGACCTTCATGGTGCGTGTCATTTATTTTAACTCCAATTCGCAGAAGAATGCTAAAATTCTGGTATAATCTTTCCCCTTGACCATTTAGACCTTTCAAACGGAAAAAACATGTTTTTTGATTGTGAAAATCACATTATTTCTGCATTCAGTCTTCGTTTTCTACACAAGCCAAGCATATCCCAAAGACTCATTGAGTACATGGCAGAAAATCTTGGAAAACTCAACAGCAATGAGTCACAAATTTACTCTGGAAAACTTGTTGCAAAAAATCTGACGAGTACTCAGCAAGCAATAAAACTATGGTTTTGCCATCTGAAGCACGCATTGGCAATCACTTTTCCAAGGGAAAACTGCACCAAGGCTCCTTTAATTTATCCCAAGCTTCCATGCCTTAGACATTTCATACTCCCCTTTTCATCACAGCCACTATCAATGAGAACCTTCCTAAATTGTTATATTGGAAAAGGGGAAACTTAAATATCCTACAAGAGTTGTTAGTCAAAATACAAGACTATAACAACATAACTTTGCAACCTAACAGAGGAATCCTGTAATTGACTTTGATTAATAGCAAAAGATGATTGATTGAAGACAAAACAGACACGAAACAGTACGAGAGTCTAGTTTGATATGGGTGCCAACATACACTTCAATGGCCCTCTTCCAATCCTTTCCAAGTAAGAAATTCCTTGAGCCAATGGCATAGGGTGAAGGAGTTGGTGATCAATTACACATTTTGATCAGATGTGAGATACTTCTGTTATATCCCCTATTTTCACCATCAGCCGAAAAAAGGGATCCTAAGAATGACAAATTCCGGGAGATCTGTGAGTGTTGAGAGAGACCCGATCCTAAATTTCTATCAGAACCATGTTAATCCATCATTCAGAAAAGATAGTATAAGTTGAAAAGGGCTTTATACATGACCACATAGGAAGTGAATATAAAATTGTGTGTGGAGAGGCGCATAGAGTTGTCCCCACTTATTACAAGAGGTTAAGAAGGGTTTCATGAAGGCCCTCTGAAAATGTATTTTTTTAAGTTACCACACTTTTGCCAAGCCAGAGATTTTGGCCTGCCAAGTCCAAGTTGAGTCTGCATATTCCAACTATGACTGGAACAAATGCAATGTCTCTGTATCAGAGAGGATAAGTATAGTATGAACTTATCATGCAAAACAAGTTAACCTATAACTAGGTGCTTGAAAAACAACCTATTCTATTTCTATTTTGAAATTTTCACTCGAATAAGAATTTTTGTAATTCCTAAGCCATTTACAATGACCTATGCTATATTTGCAGCCTCTTTTGAGAAAAAAATTAGGCTTGCCATAATATAGATCAATCTTTCAAGCTTCTTAGGAGTTGACAACATATACCTTTTTTAAGTAAAGAGTCAATTCTAAATTAGACCAAAAAACACAAGTATTAAAACATAAAAAAAGCATACATATATTTCACCGTAATATTGATAAACAGTTGGACTGTTATATTCCATGCATACACTTCCTGCATGCTTGAAGAAAAACCAAGCTAAGTGGTCAAATAAGAAACCATCTGAAAGGGATTTTTAAAACAAAAGCAAATTAAGAAACTAAAATTGTTTGATTAGTTGAATCAGAATGTCAAGTAAATTGCACTCACTACATATAATATATATGATAAAGAATTCCAGAATTTGACTCTTGGACTTACGTTAGTGTATGTGATTAAAGTGTTTTATGTGCAAGTATTAAGTTTTATGTAAATATTAGTAATATGTCAATAGTTTAGTATAGTGATTTAACCCTAGGAGTTGACGTTAGTGTTTATGATTTAAAGTGTTTTGTATAATATTATGGGTTATGTAAATCTTAGTAATATCTTAAGAGTTTAGTGTAGTTAGGCAGTTGATGGTTAGGAAATTATTCCTAGTTGTTGTTGGTGTTTGATTCAAATTAGTTAATGTTCTATTGTTTCTCTTTTGAATCAAGGGGGAGTTTGTTTGATATTATAATCCACAAGCTTATTGGTTCATTGTTTAATGTGCTTGGGTAGTTTTTATTTATTGCCAAGTACTTGAAAGTTACCTAGGAGGATGGCTTTGTAAGGTAAGTTTGTAATGTAAATTATAGCTGCTGCATGTTTTACATGTTCTTTTCTACCGATTGCAATGCAAATCTCTATTGGACTCTGATTGGGCTTCCACTGAGCGGGTTCAGACTCTCCTTCTTCGGTGCATCATCAAATGCAAGCAATCCATCCCACACTACATTATTCTCGAAGATTTTGGGGCTCACCCCTTCAGACTTGAGATTAATTTTGAGCTGGTTTGGTTCCTTCATCGCTTGCGGGGTTTTGCTGACTCGGCTAAGGGGCGTCTCAAGTACCCGTTCCTCGCCTATTGCTCGTCGAAGTCTATTCCCGCTTTGGTGTGCTCTAGTCAGGATCGTGGTTGGTTCATTGAGACTGCGGCCCTCCTTGGGTCTATTGGGATTGAGATGGATAGTCTCCCCCCCTTCCAATACTCTCTTGATGCCTCCCCTCACCTTCCTCCAGGACAGGAGTTGAATAGGTGTGTCAGGGCAGATATCTACAGGCAGATCATCCACACCATCTGGGTCAACCCTCACCGGGGTCTTCATCCCAAGATGGCCTTCTTTGCGGAGCACTTTTTGGAGCTGGAGGACGAACTTATTGTCCATCCCTCCTACCTTTCCCACAACTTGTCTCATTCCCTCAGGAGCCCCCTTGGTTCCTTCAGAGTTGGCTCTCATCGGCTCCGCTCTGAGACTGACTATCAGATAGAGAGAGATCACAGGACTTGTCCACTTTGCAGTATCGGCGAGGTTGAGTCTGAGGTTCATTTTATCTTCCACTGCCCTTTTACGAGATCCGTGGGAGGTTCTATTCTCTTCAGGGATTCGCAGTCGCTCTCCACCTTCTTCAAGTACATGGATCAAAAGTGCCTTGCACTTTATCTCCAGGAAGTCATTAGACTTAGGGACCGCACACTTCAGCACCGATGATCTATGGCACCCCAGTCTTGTCAGCTCATCACCTCCTTCTTCACCGGGCTTCCTTCGACGCGCGACACCAAACGACAATTTGCTCATGCCACATGTTCTAGATCCGTGAAGCCCAGAACGGGCTCTTACTAGCAGCAGCCCTCTTCTTCCAGGTCTATTCTGAGGCGGCCCAGTGCCCCGTCTTATCCCATGGCCTACCCTTCAGTACTGAAGTTCTTCACGATTGCTCGGGATTCTCTATATGGCTCTGGGTGGTTCCCCGCCTCCCACCCCCCCTCTTTTGTTTCTGTTTGTGTTGCTTTCTTCGGATACTGTTTGGTATCCTTGCTTTGGGCTAATCCCTTTGTTGTTTCAAAGGTAAAAGCCTGATCCAATCATATTAATGCTCAGTATTGTTCCAGTATTCATCCACAAAAGAAGGTACTATCACTGAAGAAAAAATGAACAAGCGAGCATTCATTCCTTTCAAGCTTGCTGTTAACAAAGCCAGTACCATAAAACTTATGCCTTTTGCAAAATACATTAGCTTGTCGAATATAACAGTTATTATGAAGAACACTTCATATGCTGAATTAATTATAGTGGTGATAGCTAGAAATTTGCCATCCAAATTGCCATTATCTCCCCAACCAACCCATCAGCAAGAAAAACTGAACAACAAACTAAATTTCCTTCCTCTTGTTGGGTAGCTTAATGCCCTTCTTCCATTTAGTGAACAATGCTAGCAAGATAAAATTAAGATGAAGCTTCCGCTGGGGCAAATACAACAGATATAACAGAAAAAATAGCAGTACCTTGAGAGTAATGTAAACTCCCAATCCTGTGCCAGAGAACACAAAGAAAAGAGATAACAAACAAAGAAAATAATGTCATTTCCAACAGCAACACTGAGAAGCATAAGATTTTGCTTGGGTTGTATATCAGTAGAATATGGTCAACTATGATTTGCAAATCTGTGCTTCAAAATTAGAAAAATTACATTTCTGACAAACTCCTTCATCCTCCTGATTTAATAAACCCATCATTATGAATAAAACTTAAAAAAACTAACAATCATTCGAGAGTCTTTTACAAATACAAAGTAGTGAATTCCCATGAATATGCCTCCACAAACAAAAAACTCCACCTGATAAACGAAAATTCCAATCAAGGAATTGGCTTGTTATCTTAGAATAAAAATACAATATAGAAAAAATAAATCAAATATTTAACAATTCATGTAACTCTGCTTACTCTGCTTATTGTAGAATGGGAATTATATTGCATCAACAATAAAAAAATGGTGTCAAAGTCAAAGTCAAAATCAAAAGTAGCCCATCAAACAAAAAACCAACCATCCAAAACGAACTTTGTTTATATGAGCTTTGCCGATTCTCATCCTCAAATCCTCTCATTGTGAATTCTCTTATCTTCTATATACTACAGACATAGATCAATTTTACTGGTTTTACCCACTTGCCTGCTATTTCTGTTTGCATAACTCTTCATATTTCAACCTCCTTCCATATTGTTCTCTACCGTGGTCTCTGATACAACTGTTAGAATCCAGGACCCGAAAAACATGAAACGATAATAGAGATTTACATTGCAAATTTATATAAAGGAACATGTAATTATATTATAAACTTGGCTTATAAAGCCATCCTTCTTGGTAACTTCCAAGTCCTCGTCAATAAATAAGGACTACCCAACCACACTAAAATATTAACGTACTAACTTTTGGATCATAATATCTGCAGTTGGAATAATAATATAAATTAGGAAGTAATTTTGTTTATTTGACTTTTGAAGAGGCTGAATTGTTCTTTGGTTTCAGGCATTTGAAAACATGCATTAGCTTTCCCAGGAAAAAAAATCAATTGTTACTTTCTTCTCTCTCTGCGCATGAAAGGGTGTAGGCTGGTTGGGTTGTTTACTAAAATTGAAGTAAGAGTTAGGAGTTAACTGGGCTTCTGTGGACAACTTTCTTATTTAATAATCTTTAAAAGAAAATTACACTCTCTCTGAATTTCTTTAGACAGAGAATATCTCATTGCCCTGTATTTAATAAACAATGAAAATGTGTCTTTTTTTAATTTCTCCAAAAAGGGGGAGAATTTGCAGGCTCATTTCATTTTGGTAAATGTACAGCACAAAACATGCCTATTTTAGCTTACTTTCAAACTGCACTAACAGTATAGTGTCCAAGTTTCCTGATAAAGGAGAAGATCTCATGCATTGGGGATTTAACGAACACAAATCATATATCTAAATTCATTCTGTCTGTGCAGAGTTTATGGCGTTGCAAACAATGAAGAATTATAATTGTTTGTTCCTGGTGACAAATATTTTAGTTCCACAAGAGAGAAACAAAAGCTAGGAAAAATCAAAACCCATTGAAAGTATTCAAGCTTCTTAATCTTGTAGAAATCTAAATTTATGGTTCGATTAGTTTTCCAAACGAAGATCTATTTAAGTTTCTATAAAAAGAAATTCAACAACTGGGCCAGTCATCTGGTCCCATCCGGAAAAGATAAATACAGGATAAAATGATTCGCTTGTCCTTTCTGAAAAGCAGACCACGCGCCATCCTTTAAGCAGATTTTTAACACTAAACTGTATCCATGAATTTGATTGTCTGGAAAGACAAGAATGTATTAAATCTATGAGAATGTTAAGGGACGAGGATAAAAGATCGACCTTATCAAGCTTCTGAAAAGCGTCAGCCCTGCGAGGAATCCATCCCTGAATTGCTTCGGCAGCCACAGCAGTCAACCACGAAGGCCACCCAGCTGCTACCTGCTCTGCCTCTCTATTGCTCCACTTCCATTTAACCATGGCATGAGGGTCATTATCATGTCTTCCACTTCCATTAGCAGTCTCTGCCAATGCACTCTTTGGTGGTGGTGGTGGTGGTGATGGCGTCTGTGGTGGTGAAGATGATGATGATGATGATGATCTGTTGCAGGCAGCAGCTGATGACTGCTTGGCATAAGCGCAGCCCATGGTGGAAGACGGTGGTGCTAAAAGCAATGCTAATGGTGATGGGGTTGCTGCTGCTGCGGCTGATGGTCATGGGCATGAAGGAAGTTGAAGGGAGCAGTAGAGGAAGAAGGGCATTGCCATTGCCATTGCCATTAGCATTAGCACTGGAAGTGCGACTGAGCGGGAGAGATTAACGGAGAGGCGGGCTCCCCCTGCCTGGCATTTACGCGGCACACATTTGACATGAAAGAAGGGGTGAGGCAAGCAAATCATTGCTCTGCGCTGCGCTTCACCCCCATCTTCATTCTTTCATTTCACACCAAAAGCAAAAGGCGTCAAAGCACAGACCCCACCTAGCATGTAGTGGAGCGCAGGATGTTGACAATTGCCAATCAACAAAACCCATTCTACTTGTACGATTAACTCGCGCACTGTAACTTGAAAGAAGAGCTCTCTATCACCTCTACTGCAGCCTCATGCCTTCCAACTCCAAAACTTCATTTTTTTCTGATTAGATTCCCCCGAAAGGACTTACCGTTGGATCTCCCCCTTGTGAAGCTGATTGTACTTCCCATTGTAAGATGCTAAGTTTTCATAGAGTGTTGTTTTCCGACGTATTGAATTATGTGATTCCTAATAAAGAATTTTCTTGGAGGATATATCTACAGTAATAAAATCCTTTCAAGAATTGGGAAATCCCTGGGTGGCTGGACTCCCATATGAATTCTTGGAAAATAAAAAGAATGTGGGGGGATTGTACCAGACGTACGTGATGTTAATGAGAAAGGTATTACCGTAGGAAGTAAATCAATACAGTTACTACTTAAGGTAACATAAAAAATTCATAAAAATTTGGAAGTCGATTATTTTATAATAATAATAATAATTAAAAATATATCATACAAAATTATGGTTAAGGCATTTGCTATTAGGCTGAGGTTTATTTTTCCCTAATTAAATTGGACTTGTTAAAAGGTTTAAATTGGGTTGTGACATTTGGTAAAATGTTATATGACTCTTTTAAGAACTTCATAAAATGGTAATGTGAGTGTGATCATTTTGAGGTAGAGTTATTGGGGCTTTATAGATTGTTTGGTATAGTTATATGCAATGGCGTAAGAGTTTGGTCAGTTCTAGGGAGTATCAAATGCAAATATATAATGGCCAAAGTGTAGTAGATTGCATAATCTACTATCAAAATTTTATCTCTAGAGTGTTGAAGTTTGACATTAGAGAGTGTCCTATTGAGATGAAATCCAATCATGCACCTTTTCTTGTTAAGTTGGACTTTGCTTTAATTAGCCCACACAATAAACAAGATCAACACATGCAAAAGAAAACATTTACCAAAGGCAAAATCCTCATAAATCACAATAATAGAGACATTTTCAATGATGCTCTTAAGTAGCAATTTCAATATGTAAATAATAGCATGGTAGATAAAAGGGTTAATGAGGTGAGAAATCATGTTCGTAGTAGTTTGTTGATTCCTATAATCCACAAGGTCTTAAGTGCATGTAAAAGGTCTTGCTAGAGGAAGAGTGTTGCAAATACTTTTCCAGCAAATTTGTGTTATGATGAAGAATGTAAGGCAACCAAAAGATCTCTAAAAGGGAGAAAATGAGCAAAGAAAACAAGAAGAAATATGAAAAATTGGTCCAATCGAAAAAAGAAGAATATGTAAATGTAAGAAGAAAGGAGTTAATCTCCCTTAAAAAACACAATTACAAAGATTTTTAGAAGGAACTACAAAAAAGGAGGAAATAGATTGAGAACAATATTGCAGATGTCCAATGGCTAAAATATGCAAGGCTACTTTATGAGCGGATACACAAGAAAGATTCCCCTCCCATAGTGAACACAATGGTGGAACTCTTCACAGTGGATGATATCAAACAAGGAATAAAGAATTTAGCAAGTGGTAAGGCAAGGGACATAGATGGGCTTTAGGCTGAATTTTTTAAGTGGGGAGTTTAGATCATTGCCCCTCACATAAAAATAATCTTCAATGGTGTCATTCGAGACAACTTTCCAAAGGAGTGGAAAACCAATGTGGTCATTCCCCTCTTTAAAAGTAGGGATACCAATTACCAATCTAAGTAGCACACTATTATGGTCAACCCCCTTCTTGGCAAACTTTTTGGGAGCATGGTGGAACATACAATCAGTAGTTGGGTAGAAGGTGAATAATAAAAGGACAAGCAAGTTTCAAGCCTAGACATCCTACCATTGATCATTGCATCACCCTAAGACATCTAATAGAAAAAAAAAATGGTGAAATTAAGGGGGAGAAGCTTATTGTTGTTTTGTTGACTTTAAGAATGTCTTTGACATAGTGCCTAGAGACAAATTATAGAACAGAATGGAAGAATTGAGTATTATATATGTGTTTAGAGTGGTAGTGCATAGATGTTATGAGAAGGTTCGAGATAAAATTGGAACAAGTGAAGGAATGTTCAAATGTTTTGGTAGTGACATTAGCATTAAGCAAGGATGTCCCTTATCCTCCACTTTGTTTGGTTTGTACATTAATAAGTTGCAAACCTGGTTAAAAAAAAACATATGGAGAAGGTGTCCAGCTAGCATGCTATGTGTTGAAGATTTTGTTATACATTGACAACCTTATCCTCATATCAAAAACAACTCATGGATTAAGAGATCATTTAAAAGACATTAAAAACTTTTCTTAGGAGGTCGAGATGCAAGTGAACATTATAAAAACCAAAATCACAATTTTCTCTTTAAAGAGGAAAGACAAATAAACTACCTTTCTTTTATAAGGTGTCCTATTGGAAATAGTGAAAGAATGCAAACATCTTAGGATTGACTTCCACTATAAGCCTAGTTGGGAGACTTGTAGGATGGAAAAGATACAAGGAGGATGGAAAGCATCATACTTACACCAAAATAAGTGCAGACAAACTAAACTTTGGGACTGAAAAATAAAGAAAACTACTTTTAGTTTATTGGTCAAATTGGTGGTCCTCTAGGGTTGTGAAGTTTGGGGTGGTAGCATGTCAAACTATAGTTGGAGATAGTTAGAGAGGATTCGAAAGCACGTAATTACAAGAAGTCTCAAAGTCAAAACCTTAGGTCTTGTATGAAATCTCTTTGGCAAAATCAAGTACTTTTCTTTTGAAGGCATTAGCAATAACCCAAATAATAAGTTATTTAAAGAATGTCAAAAACATGGATAACCAACACTAGTCCAAAATAGCTATGGGGGGGTCTTGATCATAGGAAGAAAACCTGGATGAAGCAAAACAAAAAAAGGTTGAGAAAAACAAAAAATGGTTGAGTGAAACAAAAAAGGGTTGAGCAAGTGGAACATCAAGTTGCATGAATGTCCTAATACCAATGAGGAAATTTAAAAAATTATGATTTAAAATGTTAGTACCACTATGTGGACTAATAACATGGGTAAAAATGGCATATTACATCAAAGAGTTTAATCCAACTTATGAACATGGGGAGAAATTGTATTTAGGGGTAATTAATAAAGGAAAAGCAAGGTTGTTAGTTGTGTTGGTTCCCAAAAAGGTTTTATGCTTCAATAGCTACCAATACACTCACTACAAATTCTAAAGAGTTGCTATCAAACCCCCATGAATGACTGGACCAACTAACAGGGATTAAAAACTCCCCCTACACTTTTGGCTCTGCAAGACCAATGCGGGTAAACCTAAATTCAGTACAATACTACACTCATTAAACACATCTCTGAATTTGATAAACAAATTATCTCATTAGAGGTTCAACAATAATAAGAAAATGCTAAGTAAGAGCTAATTACTGATTAATTCTCAATTGTTATGGAGCATGAGATACACATACCACAGACAAAATTGAAAACAAAAAGATTTTAATCAAAAGATGGTGTAACCAGACAACATGAACCAACAAGATAACAATTATAGCATATTAGTTCAGTGCCTTGTCTGTTGGGCAATACTCTTAGTTTACAAACCATTATATGAATGACATAAAATTGCTAATGATCCAGGACTTGCATTATTATTGCATTATAATAACATCATTTCAGGTAATTTATAAACAGACTTCTTATAATGATCCTTATGCCAACCTTATGAACTTATGAATTAATTTTCAGCATTTTAATTGATCTTTGATCAAAGCTTAGAATTAAAATGTACACATAAAAAAATATGCAGTGAATTGAATAAAAACTTTGAATTATTAAATTCACAACTCATAAAACCAACATAGAGGAGAGCACCAAATCTGGATTATATTTTATTAACCTCGGAATCATTGCCTTCATACATTGATTTCGCACACTAAAATAAGACTCAATGGGACTAAAACTCTAGTACTAAAAAATCTAATTGCTATGTATATTGTTATACAAGACTCATTACATTTGTTAAACCTGACTGAGGTTGAAATAACTCTTATGAATTCAAGAGAAAAATTCTCAACCCTTCCTAAGTTATCTTGGAAATCCTTTTATATAACAATGATTTCAACAAGATACGGATCACTTAGGGCAAAATAATTAATTTCTTGACAACAAAAAAGCCGGGGAAAAGCAAATTAAGTCTTCAAATTTGCACCCCGGGAAACTGTGCATCAACAAAATGACAACTAGCACTTTTGTCTGGAGATAAATCAGGTATAATTTATTTGGATCGCGTAGGCTACCCCCAACTTTTGAAGGAAAATTCAAGGTACCTATTGAGATAATTGTTCTCCATGTAAACATGCTCAAGTGTCATGTCAGTAACCACCCAAAAAAGACAAAATTGATGGAAATTGACTGTTCAAATATATTTGTCTTTATTCAATTCCATCTCCCATCTGGAAAATTCCCTTTCTTATGGCCAACCAAATTGTCTCAAACTGTCCAACTACCTCATTCCAACGAGCATCAGTCATAGCCCTTGCATATGCAATAAAATTTACAAGGTCCACCTCAGCTCTGAAAAGATTGTCTAGTACATCATTGAAACTGGGTGTATCAATATCACTTGTTAAATGTAACAGTGTTTCAATACTATCAACAATCAAATCAAAATCTTCCATCCATGTATGGACATCCTTCAATTTTCCCTCCTTGTTATAAATGTTGGGAAAATAGGTGTTGTATGACTCAACAAATAATTGCAACTTGCCCTTAATTATCTGATCTTTGCCTTTGAAAAATGCAACTAATGTGTTTACTATGTTAATCATATCTTTTATTTCTGCAATCTTACTAGGCAAGCCATGCCTATAAATCAAAATAGTTTCCAATTTCTCCATTGACAAATTTCTTCCTGACCATAGAGTGAAAACAGGGTTCAGGAGGGCCATTTCCTCTGCACACTTCCGTTTAGCAACTTGTAAGGATATATAGGAACCATGGAAAACATCTAATTTGTTCTTCAAAATATATATCCTATGTTGTAGAATTTATAGCAATACTTTGACTCCCAAAGTATTTTTTTCTTCCTCTAACTTTTCTATTCTACTAGCATAATCGTTTATATTTTCATTAGTTACAAGAGGAAAAGAAACAACAACATTAGAAACAGATGGATCACACTCATCAATACTCTCAACTGAAGCATCCACCATCTCATGAGTAGAAAGCATTGGCACATTAGATAACTTTTCAGTCAGCTCAAAAATTTTATCTTCAAGCTTATTATTAAGCATAAGCTTCCCTTCATACTCCTTTGAGATCCTAATCATACTAGTATATGTCTCTGCATCCCTTCTCTCTAAATCTTGATCTTTGGCCCGATTCAAAAATGATATGTGAGTTAAAAGGTCAACAATCTCTTTATTACTCACATTTTTGATATTCCAGATAAGCCTGTCACCTTGCCTATTATCTTGTATATCAATAAGCATCACCTTATGTGTAGTAGGTGCAAGTGACAAGATAGCCAAAGTTTTACTCTTTGGATCAAAACCAGAGCCTCTGATAAATTCACCAACTTCAACTTCAGAATTGAAAATTGGATCAGGTTGTCTCCTTATCTGATCAATAACAAAAGAGGATTACATATCCCGTCCAGGCATTAGAAGCATTCCACTTCTTTTTACAAGTTCCATTTCATGTGCCACAATAAGGGCATGATTATTAGGATCATACTCTTGTAGTGTCAGCACTAACTTAAATATTTCTTCTCATCAATGTCATCCTTTAGCCCCAAGTTCAATTTTAAATCATTTTCCTTTAATTTAAACACAAAACTTTTGAACTCATCAGTTTGGATAAAATCATCATCTTGCAAAAACTTATTACAGAAAAATAATCAGTCAACCATCTGAAAAATTAATGCCAAATTTGATTCTCCAATCTCTTCACCCTCAGGTGGCTTTTGAGCATCTCTCAATGTTTGCCTCAAATCACAGAAATAAGGTCCCTTCTCAGTGATTACAACCTTGGAAACATCCTTCATTATCCTAACAACATGTTCAAACTTTTGTCTTTTAGTTATTGGCCTTTGTCAAGACTCGCCCTCTTCACCTTCCTCCACAATCTCAATAAACTCCTTTCCTAGAGGCACATCTCCATGTGATGATTCTACATCTTCAGGATTAACCTTGGCCTTAGCTCCAATAGGCACATCGGAAATCTTTTCCATAATCTCATCATACTTTTCAAGAAAAGTCTTCAATCTATCCCAATACCCAAGTTCATGGTAAAAACCAGGGAAATAAGGATAAACTTCCTTGAATTCTCTTTCAACTCTCTAGATGTCATTCCACCACCTCCTCTTCTCAATCAATTCATCAAATACAATTGTATTTATTATGATATCCTCCTTAGATAAAGCCTCATGAACCTGCAAAGTAACACCTTCCATTTCCTTCAAAGTGTTTCTCATGAATCCCTCAGGATCACAAATTCTTGATTTGGCAGTATACAATCTATAATGTCTTAAAAAATCATTCATAGAATCCTAGGCCCATTTACCTATTGTAAAATCACCTACCACCCACATTCTAGGTAAGAATGTGCCTTTTTTCTTCTTGGGACCTAAATATTCCTTATCAACTAATTTCAATTGCTAAATGAATTCAGTTATACCCACCCTGATAGGGACATATTTTAGCAATATATGGGGTGCCTGAGGATACCCAAAAAATCTAATAATAATAAAAGTTTCAAATAAAAAGTCATCTCTTAGTTATGCCTAATGGGCCCCTGACTGTTAGCATGCACAAGTCTGATCATTCTTCTAAGTTCAAGAGGAATCCTATCCTCTTTTACACCTAACATATTCCTAATAGGATTTACAATCCAGTTTTCAAAATCTAAGAAAGAAGAAGAATATGTAGTTCTTTCCCATACCCTTGTCCAGAGTTGTACTGGAATTTGCATGCCCATGTCTTCCTTCATTAGTATCAACTCCTTATCCATATAGTCAGCATTGTAAAACATGATGAGATGCATCAAAATTGAATAATGTTTGAAATCAATTTTAGAAGGATTGCTCTGAATAACAACCCAATCATTATGAATTCTGTTGGAAATGAAGCCCATGATCATACTCTTTATTTAAATGCGGGTGTGGAATGTCTATAGCTAACATCAACATATCTTGTGTCTTTGTTTTCCTCCATCCACTCCCAAAACCTTACACAAACCATACAAAATGTACTTGAGATAATTGAGGAAGGTATCGAGATCATATGGTTCATTAACATTATCTAGTATTGGCACTATCTTCCTCCCATCTCTTGGCATAAACTTAGGAATCAAATTCTTTTTAATTACACCTTTATGCAAGCTATATTGTCTTTTTTCTTCATCTAAGTCTATATCAACACTCACAGCTCTAGTGATACCAAACGCCTCCATAAAGCTAGCCCTGGCAATTCTGACCAATAGAGACTTATCCTTCATTTTGATACACTTGGTGAGTGGGAAATAACTTTTTGCTAATGTTTTAACTAGGTCAGCATCCACAAAAACATCAGGGACTATCAATTTCACCATATTTAGAACCCAAGGGTTACACACAGGGACTTCCTTCACTCTGTTGTTGAAAAAGAATAAAAACAAAGAAGAACCAATGGAACCAGGAGTATCTGGGTTCTTAAATTGAAAACATGTATCCCTCCATGTTGCTCATTCATTGATAATGAATTTGATGTCCCAGGAAGCAATTGCACTCATTCCTCAAAAAAATTATCTTTCTTTTGTTTCCCTACAGATGCTGACCTGGTGGAAGTACTTGGTTATGTTATCTCTATGAAATAACAACTTCTATTACCAAGCAAAAAATCTTCAGCAGCACACACACTTCTCTGAAACTCAACAAATTATCAAACTAGAAGCTCCTTCATTGTCACGCAGAAATCAAAGACTCGAGATTTGATATGCAAATTATGGCCTTGTATGCAGCTTTAAAGCTTTTTCATGTACAAACTATATGTCTATCAACTTGACATTAATTTCATGCATGCATAATAACTCAGATTAGTCGTGGAAGAAAATGGTCAAATCATTAAGATGGAGTTCATAACCCTACAATGATTTTAAAACAATTTTGAAAAAATGCTAGCATGGCACCAAAATATCTGACATGTCACAAAAAATTGGTCCAGACCCCCCTTTTCACCTTTCAACCGAAGTCAACTGTTAGCAAATTTGATATGGTAACTTAGCACGGCTTCGCATCACTAAATCATAACTTGTATTATACCTTGCAAACTTGCACCAAGCCGTAATAGTCATTTCGCATGATTGCAACCTTCAAATGTTAAGGCAAAGGAAACCTGTGAACCCACACCGACCGTCTATTATTTTAGCCGAGACACATGGCAGCATCTGGCATCATCACAGAAAACTAATATATCCTTTTAAAATCTTTGCGATGTTGCAACAAGGCTTCTCTTTATTTATATCAACATGGTACACATGTCACAATCTCGCACCATCGCAACAAACATCAAGTCTTTATAAAAATACTTGTGATCTTGCAGTTGTTGATCTCTAAGTTTTGTTGATCATTAGTGTCCCACACTTAGTCATTTATCTAGGTAGGTTAGTCGATCATCACTGCGGCCGAGCTATTCAGTATAGGCTGAGCAGTAGTCATTGTCGAGCAAATAGTAGTTGCCGAGTTACATAGAAGCCGAGTAAAGTTGATCAGTCCATGTTGAGCGCCAGAGTCTTCATATGTTGAGCAAGACAATTTTGTCATACATGTCAAGGATGACACAAAATTGAAGGTAAACTATTTTGGGCTGACTTGTTTGAGCATTTAATGTTTTCAACAGAGTTAATTACGCATTAAATCATTGATCCCAATACGTGGCATGTAACCAATCAGAAAATTAGAATGCCCAAGCGACATAAGTATTTGATCTTGATCATTGATCTAGATCTAGATGCCAGATCCTTAAGGTATATAAGATTGCTTCTTAACCAAATTTTGTAATGTGAGTGTATGTGTACATGAGAGATGTGTGAAGGGTTATTTTTGAGTGAAGAAGCATAGATCTAGCATAGTAAAAGAGCAGTGAGCAACAAAGAAAAGATATACCAGATTATTAGATCAGAGAAGGTATTGGAAAGAGGAGATCCATCATCAACATCTGAGTGCATATCGAAGGATCAGATCTTGATAAATTCTAACAGGTCTATCAGGTGAAATCTCTTAACAGAGTGGTTATAACAGACCTTTCTAAATCTCTTAGTCGAGTGCTTACTTTGTTGTAAGTTTAAATCCTCTTACAAGGTAGATTATAATGATTTGTAGCTCTTAACTAGGCAGACCTTTAATCAGGTAGATCATCAAGTATGATCAAATTTTGTAGCCTTAACAAGCACACTTTATTGTTGTAGTAGTGAAGATTTTGTGGGTGTCATCCCCACCCCAGTTTTACCTTCTTGGGTTTCTGGGTTACCAAAAATTTGTGTCTTGAGTTATTTATTTTATGTTATGGATGCTCCTAGTTGATAGATCAATTATATTTATGCATGGTTGTGGATCAGTTTGTTTTAAGATGTAAAAGTTTTAAGATCTGATTCACCCCCCCCCCTCTCAATATCTTTCTTTCCCATCTTGTATTTCCAACAATTGGTATCAGAGCACAATTATCCTATAAAGAGGTTTTAATCATCTTGAGAATATAGATCTTGAGATGGAGGTTTACAAATTAGGTAAAGTCATTGAGAATCAAAAGATTGATATTTAGCTAGCATTACACCAGCTTGAAACAACAAGACAGGAACTAAGGAAGTCCTTGAAAGCAAGGAAAGATTTGGCCAAACAAATGAATGACACTCATTATCAGGAAGAAGACACTGCAAATCTATTTCAAAAAGGAAGCTCTACTGAGAGTGATGCAGAAATTTCAGATCTACTGGAAAGGAACAATACATTGTGTGAAGAAGTCAGAAACCTGAAAAGAGAACAAGAAATGCAAACAATAAGACTATGTGAAGAAGTGGAACAAAAGAAAAAAGCTAAAGATGACAAGGCTATGGTTGATGAAGATAAAAGAGTGATGACTATCAGACTTGATGAAAGGAAACACGATGTACAAATGATGAAAAACAATCAGGTTGACATGGTGAATCAACTGCTACTTGTGAATCAGGAGATCAGCAGGAAAGACATAGAAATTGTGAATCTGAGATCTGAGAATAGTCAATTGAAAGATGAATTGAGATCTAAGAAAGAACTTAATGAAAGATTGAACATGCGTAATGAAGCTTTGAATCATTTTCAAAAACCTAATGGAAGCATCAAGAAGATCTAAGGGTTCTTCTAGATTAGGTCATACCGAACAACAAACATCTTCTGAGAAAGGAGATTCATCTAAGACTGGTGAAAGGAGGAATGAAAAGACAAAGAAAAACAATCTTGTATGCTACCACTGTGGAAAACTAGGACACACAACAAACATCTGCCGAAGCATGAATGGTAAGTCCAATCCTAAACCTAAATTTAATGGTTATTGCTTTAACTGTAAGAAGTTTGGACATCATGCACATGACTTTTGGGCAAAGGCAAACAATGCACCTCCCACACCTAGATTCAATGGGTATTGTTACAACTGCCAAAAATTCATACATAGAGCACAAGATTGCAGATCTAATGCTAAACAACAATGGACATCAAAGACACAAGCAAAAGCACCAAGGAAAGGTAACACTTATAATTGGGATTAAAACACATGGCATAGCTATCATTACTGTGGTGCGTATGGGCATGTTCCAAAAAATTGCATAAAGACACATTTCAGAGGAAAATCTAGGAGTTGGATGAATGGAATCCTAGTTTGTTATAATTGTCTGAAAATTAGTCATACTAGGAGAGAATGCAAGACAAGGGTACCTGCTCCTACTATTGAGCAAATTAGAGCACAGATGAACCAGAATTGGACAAGGAAATCAGAACCATCCATCAGTGAAGCTACTACAGCCAAGGTCACCCAATCCAATGGATCAGGTGATCACTCCATCACCAACTAAGCAAAAGAGGTATGTGAGGAACTGCATTTATACTTCATATCTTTCATCAGTTCCTAAGATATAAAAATGCAAAATTCCATATCTACATATGATAAGATGCATTAGGACATATTTTGAGACATGTACCGAGCAAAGTCAATATGCACTATAGGTGCCAAGCAATAATATTATTATGCACTAAGACCGAGTTTCCTAGTGTATGTCGAGTTGATATGATTAAGTAAGTTTTGTTTGATGACCGAGTATGGGTTGTGACTGAGAGGTAGGCAAGTTTTGTGAGTCGACTGAGGATAGTTGTTTGGCACTGACTCAACCGAAAGAACATTAAATGCTAACCTAATTTCTGACTGTTGGAACCTATATAAAGGAAAGAGTTGTTCATTTTCATTCTCACCATGCGATTAAGAATTTCACAGAGTGATTGAGAATTTGTGAACTTGATTACTACAAAGTTCTTCGAATATTTCAACAACGTGTCTTCGACAACCTCTTTAGTAGAAAGTGTGAGTTTTGATACTTGCCGAGGTACTCTGTTCGTTATCTTTGAAACCCTATTTTCAGAGACAATGGCCGCAAGTTCTTCCACACCAACTAAGAAAATGGAGAAGGAGTTGATGAAGGTTCAATTGGTTAGGAGCGACATCTATGCGTCTCCTAATTTTCGGGCAGTTCCTGAAAGCACTATCCAAGGTGATCTAACTAGAGCCCTATCATAGATTCCACCAAAGTTTCTTATGATTCATGATATTAGATCATGTTATATGTGCAAAGTGAGCGAAATTGGGCATTATGAGGTAAGACAATCCTATGGAAAATTGTGTGTAGACGGAGCCCTAAAAGATGAGCATAAACATCTAGCCAAGAAAGGGTTAACTCGTGCCCTAGATTTTCTAAGGGATTTCAGAATTGAATGGATTAAGATTGTCCTTAATCGTGTACATGATATGAACATTTGGTTGGATAATGGACCAGTTAAGATCACAAAGGAAATCATCAATCGAGTAACTAGTTATCCAACTGTCAATGGAAAAAGAACCATGAGATGTCAGAGTAAAGAGGATATAGAAACAAACACTGGGGCAATTTGGAACAAAAGAGGGATGACAATCTCTACTATCATGGATTTGGAGATTGATTTTGAAGTAAGGGCCATAGCTCACAAATTCTATTAGTCGAGCCGAATGGATAGTGTCCCATGTATTTCAGTCGACCAGGTATGGAAGATTGTGAAGAAGGACCATACCTATAACCTTGTTGAGCTTCAAATGATGCAGCTGGCTGAGAACCTTTCTTCAATCCGAAAGGAAAAGAACTCAATGTGTAATTTTGGTTATCTACTAGTTTGCATATTTTTCTATATAAAGAATACATTTCCTGCTTTTGGAGATATTGTGTGGAAGACAGACCAACCAATTACACAACAAATCAATGTGCTTATTGAGAAATTAGGTAGTAATTTTAACAATGTCATGGGAACATATTTTGTTGAATTTAAGAAAAAGATGATATTGAGAAGCAGAATTCCTAGGTCACTAGTTGAGAAACACTATGAGGACATTTGTTTCCTAGTTGATACAAATTTTACCTATGTTCAGGCAGTAGTGCCGAGGGTGTCATGGCTAAGGCCATTACCTTATAAGGTGAATATTGATGAAACATCTATAGCTATAACAGCTCTACTGGCGGAAGAGATTGATGGTTCAACTAGACATTTTGGCAATTATGAGGAAGCTAAGTCTAAAATCTCTATGGATTTGAAGGTTGGAACTATGGAGAGAAAAAGGAAAAATATTATCAAAGGGTTGAAGAAGATAATTGGAATTGAGGGTGACGAAGAAATAGAGGATGCACCTTTGGGATTGTCAACTGGTCAAGGAGAGGATATGACTAGTGAAGAAGAGGAGAGTGAACCTGAAGAAGATATCACCGAGAAAGCAAAAGGAAAGCAACCAGTGGTTGCCAAGGAAACTAAACCAAGAAAATCCAAACCTAAAGCTACCCCTCCTATTGAAAAAAGGCCTATGAATAGGGCATCAACTATTTCATCTCTTGCCGAGACAACAAAAGTATATACAAAGAAGAATGTTGGAGAGAGCAGCTCAGGTAAAAGAAAACAAGTTGAAACAAAGGTTGTGTCGAGCCAACCTGAGAAAAGACTGAGGAGGAATTTGATCTTGCAACATGAAGATGATGAGGAGAAGACAAATATAAATGAAGCCAACAACATATCTACAACATAACATAAACTACCAACCAATATTGATGAGGTATGTAAGAACATTAGAAGTACAACTAGATTGGTAGGATTCAAATTTATTAAGTATGAAAAGCAAAGCATAGAAGAAAAGCATAAGATTCAGGACGCACTAATAGACATGATGGGTACATTTAAGATGGCACCTGTAGAGATAGGAGACCTTGTCCCTATAGAACTTTATGATATTTTATCACAAAAATGGCAATATGTACTGATGACTAAAAGACAGATAAGGGAAGGGACATTATCAAAGGTCATACCTGGATTAACAAAGAAGCAAATAGGAAAATTTATTGAACAATATAAAAGGAAGTTCATTCCCAAACTAAGAGCCTATGTAATTCTGAAAAGTGATGTTGAAGGAGTAGTCCAATAGAGCACTTAAATTTGGAAGGAGACTTTTGGGCTATTAACTAAGAAGGAAAATAAGACAGGTGAAGGCACCTCATAACAAATGGAATTGGAAGGGAAAATTGCTACTGAACAAGTAGAGACAGAGAAAACAGACAAAGTGACAACTGTAGATCTGATACTAGATAGTCCCATTGTCACTACACTTGAAGATAATAGCAATTTGGATGCCGAGGATCAGAATGAGCCGGCAGACACAGGTAGACAATCACCTATTCAAGCAACAAAGGACGAGACAAACAAAGCAGCAAAAAAGGAGGTAACAAATGTTAATCCACCTATTTTAGAGGTTGTACAAACATTTTTAGATGGTAGTGATAGTAAGATGGAAGAAACAATAAATAAGCCTACAGAACAAGAGGCTATACAAGTGTTGGTGGAGCTACCACACTTAGTACCATCCACTCCCATTGGACCCAAAACTGTCAGTATACCTGATCAGCAGGAGATCTTTACTCAATTGAAAACTGCAATTGAAATTAGCACTAACAAGGTAATAGATAAAGAAGAACCTAAGCAGAGTATCAACTCACCAGAGCTCAAGAAGAAGAAGTCACATAAGAAAAAGTCACCAAGCCTAAATGTCACATTAGATGAAGTTATTGTGATTCCTAAGTGGGATCCAGAGAACTTGACATATGAGCAGATTCAGACTCTACAAGACCTATTGAAGAGGAAGAAGAAACAAGAGGAAATGAAGAGGGAGCATCAACATAAGCAAGTTTTACATGAAATTGAGGATATTTTTGTTAATGCTTTTGATATGGAAGACATAAATGAGCAAACACAAATTTTGGAACAATTAGTTCACATTGTGCAGAAAGTTAATGATGAAAATATTGAGGCAAATGACAAGTTGCTACAATGGTCTGAAAGGAAATTTGAGAAAAAAGTTTTGGAGAAGATATCAACAGAGATTGCTATTAAACATGTTGAACTTTCTTCTCTTATTGATATTCTTGAGGAAGTTTCAAATAATGTTTATTCTTTGTACAAAAAGTTATGTGATGTAGAATTCTTTACAAAGGATAATCAACAGCTTGTAGAGAAGTTGCAATTAGCTTTGAGGTCAACAGGTAGTTCATTGAGCATGGATGCTAGTTCTAGCTTTATACATTTTGATAAGTTGACTCATACTCAGAGGAGATTAGCTGAGCTTATGGTTGAAGGTGGCAGAATAAGGGCAAAATGAATAACTATTCAAACTGCCTTGATACCTCATCTGGAGGTTATTCAAAAGGAACTTACAGCTACACGAGAATTAGTCAAGAGAGATTCTTATCTCTCTACTGCAGATAGTTTGGTAAGTCTAGCTATCGAGCTAGAAATTAAGTTACAAGTTATGAATTTTTATAAGGAAAGTTGGGATACAACATTTGCATTAACATTACAGCTTCATAAGTCATTTTTGGACAAGTATGAATTAAACCCTACAACTATCAGTGACAAAAATAAGGGGGAAATAGATAAGGAAACTGACAAAGATGTGCAAAAACAGGCATAAATTTTTTTAAGGCATGTATACTATGTAAATACTGTATGAAGTCCGAAGTATAATCTTAGGGGGAGTATGTTGTGTACTTAGGAAAATCTTGTGGATGTAAAGAAATGATAAGTGTTTTTGCCACTAATATCAAAGGGGGAGATTATTGATCATTAGTGTCCCACACTTAATCATTTATCTAGGAAGGTTAGCCGGTCATCACTGCTGCCGAGCTATCTAGTATAGGCCAAACAGTAGTCATTGTCGAGCATATAGTAGTTGCCGAGTTACATAGAAGCCGAGTAAAGTTGATCAGTCCATGCCGAGCGCCAGAGTCTTCATATGCCGAGCAAGATAGTTTTGTCATACATGTCAGGGATGGGACAAACTTGAAGGTAAATTGTTTTGGGCTGACTTGTTTGAGCATTTAATGTTTTCAACAGAGTTAGTTATGCATTAAATCATTGATCCCAATACGTGGCATGGAACCAATCAGAAAATTGGAATGCTCAAGCGGCATAAGTATTTGATCTTGATCATTGATCTAGATCTAGATGTCGAATCCTTAAGGTATACAAGATTACTTCTTACCCTAATTTTGTAATGTGAGTGTATGTGTACATGAGAGATGTGCGAAGGGTTATTTTTGAGTGAAGAAACATAGATCTAGCATAGTAAAAGAGCAGTGAGCAGCAAAGCAAAGATATATCAGATTATTAGATCAAAGAAGGTATTGGAAAGAGGAGATCTATCATCAGCATCTGAGTGCATATCAAAGGATCAAATCTTGAGACATTCTAACAGGTGTATCAGGTGAAATCTCTTAAGAGAGTGGTTCTAACAGACCTTTCTAAATCTCTTAGCCAAGTGCTTACTTTGTTGTAAGTTTAAATCCTCTTACAAGGTAGATTGTAATGATCTATAGCTCTTAACCAAGAAGACCTTTAATCAGGTAGATCATCAAGTATGATCAAATTTTGTAGCCTTAACAGGCACACTTTATTGCTCCAGTAGTGAAGATTTTGTGGGTGTCATTCCCACCCCAATTTTACCTGCTTGGGTTTTTGGGTTACCAAAATTATGTGTCTTGAGTTATTTATATTATGTTATGGATGCTACTAGTTGATAGATCAATTATATTTATGCATTGTTGTGGATCCGTTTGTTTTAAGAGGTAAAATTTTTAAGATCTGATTCACCCCCCCTCTCAGTATCTTGCTTTCCCATCTTGTATTTCCAATAGCAGTATTTACATAGAATGTTAGGTAGTTTTAAAAACCTTAGGATACATGGCATCCTTGTGCTTGTTCACACTTCAAAGACTTAACCCTAAAATATGCTTGCGGACTTGCGACAGGCACAAACTTAACCACTAATAGACACTATTGCATGATCGCAACTATTAGCACTTAACCATTACTTATCATGCAATCATGTGAAGGCTATAAATTAACCACCATATTAACCTCATCACAAGGTCACAACATAAATTACTAACTTGACTTCAAAACCATGACCTTTTTCACATAGCTTAACCTAATTGTCAGCGTAACATCACAATTGTTTGATGTAACATGACAAAACCCCTCCGATACTAAGAACTTAACACTTTCGCAAGATCTCAACCCTTTAGAATTAACATTTTATAATCTCATGAACTTGCGCCTGATTGTTTATAAGACATCGCTAGTTCACTTAAATAAAACCTTTAACCAAATAAGACTTGCGAACATGTGATAAGGAATAACAAGAACATTTGACTTCAATTGATTGCCATGACATAACACACAAACCAATAAGAAAAAACCAGTTTAGACCTCATGTATTTTTTGACTTCCAACTCATTTACAAACCTCAATCACTTGACATATGAAAAAAAATTCGTAAGGAGATGCATTCTAATACCAATCTTGAAGGAAAAATTCAAATATTTAGCCAATTTTTTACATCTCCAACAATGGCTCTGATTGGGACACTTATCTTCTCGGATAAGATTAGAATATCATAATGTCATGGGTTAAAAAAACCAGACAAACTATAGAGCACAAAACCTAAACCTAAAATGCACACGCAAACCTATTTACATATATACAACCTTTCTACTGTTCATGGATATATTTCATCATTTCAAGAGAAGTAATGCTTCATAAATTGTCCATGAACTCGCAATTCTAGAGTATCTTTGACCATGTCTTTTAGAAAATATGAGTCTTCCCCCCATTTGTTATCAATAATGTATGGGCCTAACCAAATAGGGTCAAATTTCCCATGTCTACCCTTTTCTTCCAATCTGGCATTCCACATGAGGACCATGTCATCCACTTCAAATTTTCTAGTAGTGGTCTTTCTGTCATATAAATCCTTAACATGCAGTTGTAGTTTGGCATTTCTTTCATGTGCATCTCTTTTTGTCTCATCTAGGTGCATTAGATCATTTATCCTCATCCTCTTTTCATCATCTATTTCCTCATCATAAGCCTACACAAAATTATACATCTTAATTAAGTTATTTTGTGGCAATCTAGCCAAAATTCCATATACAAGGTCAAAAGTTGCACATCCAATTGCCTTTTTTATAGTTACCCTATCAGCCCATAATGCAAATCTTAGCTTGGAGTCCCAAGCCTTCTTATTTTCTTGCAGGACTCTTTTGATGATTTTTATCAAGCTTTTATTGCTTGATTCGGTTTGGTCATTTCCCTGTGGGTGGTATGGAGAAGAGTAAGATATTTGAATCCAATATTTTTGATAGAATGCATTAAATTCATTAACCCTAAAATACATAGCATTATCAAGTACTATTTTATTAGGGCACCAAATCTTGTAATAATATTCTCCATAATAAAATCTACCACCACTTTGCTTGTAGTTCTTCTAAGAGGGATAACCTCTACCCACTTGGTGAAATAATTAGTAGCCACCAAAATCCATGAGTGACCACCACTTAAATTTCCTAAAATTTTGCCAATGAAATCTAATCCCCACTGCTGAAATGATGCTTGAACATTTACAAGCTTAAGAGGAAAGTTATCAAAAAAATTTAACTTACTTGAAAACCTTTGGCATGCATCACATTTTTTTACAATTTGATGTGCATCTTTGAAAATAGTGTGCCACCAGAAACCAAACCTCAACACCTTATGAGTAGTATTTTTAGCCATGTAATGACCACCACACACTCCATTATGCATTTCTTTTAAAATCTTCTTTGCATGATTTTGATTGACACATTTAAGCAACACACCTTCACTTCTTTTCCACCACAGTTCCCCACTGACTATATTATATTTGATAGCATGCAATTTCATGATTCTTTTCTTGTTCTCATCCATATAAGGAACGAAAATCATTTTCTACAGGTATACAATAATGTCCTTGTACCATTCACATTGGTCAAGATCACATATGAATGGCCTTTGATCTTCTTCTAAAAAATTAATATGGTTAGTATCAAGATTTGCTTGAGCCATCAGTTTTGTAACCCCTAACCTCTTACCAATGAGGTAACTTGAATGTCTATATTAAATTTTTGGATCCTATTGATCCATCTATATCTCCTCCTAAAGATCTCTTGTTCAGTGAAGACGTCTTTAACAGCTACACTGGGTACATAAGCAAAAACAATTGCTCCAATTAGATAACACCTAAAAGCTTTAACAAATTTCACCAATGTATATGCTTGTTTTTCATTAATTTCATATTTTAACTCTGTAGCTTGCAGGGATTTGCTAAAGAAAGCTATGGGTTGTTCAAACCCCTCTGAATTCTTCTGCAAGAGCACCACAACAATAGTGTGGAAAGATGCAAATGAGAATATTTGCATAGGATTGTCATTATTTGTAGTCCTCAAAAAAAGAGCATCCTTGCTGGCTTGATTAATATCTTGAAAAGCCTTAGAAGGTTTAACATCCCATTCAACCTTGGCCTCTTTCTTCATCATCTTTGAAATAGGTATGGCAATCTCAGAAAAAATAGCAATAAACCTCCTTAAGAAGTTTATCTGGCCAAATAATGATTGTATTCCCTTCACAGTTTTGGGTCGTGGCACTTTATCTATTGTAACCATCCTCTCTGGATAAATTATGACTCCATCTTTTGAGAAAATATGACCAAGCAACTTGCCTTCAGTCACCACAAACACACATTTTCTTGAATTCAAGGATATACCATAATCAAGTGCTCTGAAAAAAGTTTTCTCTAAGTGTCCACAATGTTGGCTTTCATCTTTTGAATAGACTTCCATATCATCCTAATATACTACCAAAAAATTATCAATGAAATATGCAAAAGCAACATCCATGGCTCTTTGGAATTTAGCTCTTTCATTTTTTAGGCCAATTGACATTCTAACATAGACATAAATTCCCCATGGTGTTGTGAATACAGTCTTGTATTACTTTGATTCTTTCACCATTATCTAGCTATATCCAGAGAAACCATCCATCATAGTGAAGACATTATATTTTTCCATTAGTATATGCAAGGAAAAACATGATAAACATCGTTGGTTAATACTACACTGACAGACAGGGCACAACACTACCCGACGCCAAGGTTACCAATATTGCTAAGTACAAAGCATCCCGACGCAACACTATTTAGTGTAAACCGATGACAGAAAAGACAAAGGAACCCGATGAGTAACCAACAGTGCAACCCGACAAAATAGTCAAGAGTGGAACCTGACAGATCAAGGGAACTCGATGAAAAGTTCAAAGAAGGAACATCGACAAACTTTCAGTTCACACCGACAATCAGATACTGAGAGTCAGTTACATCCCGCAAAAAGTGGATCTGACTTCCACGTCAGATAAATCACTGAAGTTTTATATTTAACTTCTTGATTTGTTTTTAAATCCATTACGTGAGGGTAAAACAATGTAATTATTATTATTTTTATCAGTCTAACTAATTTAAAACATGCAAACTAAAGGATCAAGGTCAAGTTGTATACCTTGGATCTAGGGTTAACATTGTAAGGTGTGATTCTAGAATAGGTCAAATAAATTGTATAAATAGATGCTCAATCAATTGTGAAAATGTTGTTCGATGATGATTGTAGCCTCTAAGAACATCTAAGGTTCAGACAAGAGAATTCATGCAGAAGCACAGACAAAGATCAAATCAATTTTCAAGAACAAGAAGCAAGGCTACCGACAAGTAGGAAAAGGTATTAATCAATCACTATAGGTGATATTCATATTTTGTAAGCTTTAATGGATCTGTGATCAACAATTATAGATTGCATACAATCAGGTCATATATATTGTACACATTCTAACAAGTGTAGTACACTTAAGAAATCCTTTCAAGGAAGGTGGATTTAACAATCCTATTGTAAATCTCTTAACTGAGTGCACACTACATCAGTGTTGCTAAAGCTCTTAACAGAGTAGATTCTAATAGGTCTCCACATTAATACTTCTAATAGGGTAGATCATCAGAAGTGATCAAATTGTAAGCCTTAACCGACTCCCTTCCAATCTATAGATAGTGAAGTTTTTTGGGTGTCATTCCCACCACAGTTTTTACTTCCTAACAAGAGTTTTCTACGATATCATATCTTGTGTTATGTGTCTATTACTTTCATGAATGTTTCTATGAATGTTACATACAATTAAGTTTATGAATTAATATTACATGCATAAGAAAGAACATCAGATTTGGTCGGTGATACAATAAAGATTGATTGCTAATGAAGAAAGGTGAAAAGTGTTAAATTTTTTAGAGGTACTGATTCACCCCTCCCCTCTTAGTACTACTTCCCATTAATCCCAACAATTGGTATCAGATTTGAGTCTCTTCTTGGAAAGCTTAAAGGCTTAAGAGAAAAGATCATACAATGGAGAAGTACAGACTTGATAAAAATATTGAGAATAAAAAGCTTGAAATTAAGATGTTCTATGAATAGTATAAAGAAGCTAGAGTCAACATGAGACAGTTGTTGGATGAAAGAAAGAATATGACATCTCACTGTAATGAGACAAATTATCATGAGGAAGGGATTCCAGATTTCTTTGAGTCTTCAGGATCAAATACAAGCAAATCATCAGATACATCTGAAGAAAGCATCACAATGCTAATTGAAACCAATCTACATCTGGCTGGACAAGTCAAATCTTTGAAAATCGGTCAAGAGACACATATGGTAAGGATGATTGATTTCATGAACAATGCTAGGCAAGCTGAACAAGAAAGAACACTAGCTATTATGATAGAAGGAAGATCACAGAAAAGCTACAAGAAAAGGAGTCTGAGATACAAAGACTTACAAAGCATCACCATGAGGTTACACATCAGATTATTCTTATGAGTCAAGAAGCAAACAAAATGAATATGGAACTCATTGAAAGAATAGAGATTATCAATGAACTAAGAGAAGAGAATGTAAAAATAAAGCATGAAGTTAGAATTCAACAACAAAATAATGACATGATTAAGAGAGATGGAGAAAGTACAAAAAGGATGGGTGAATTCTTGAATGCATAAAGATGCAACACCAACACTGGACTAGGGTACACCGAGCATGGAGAATCATCAAATGAAGCTAATCCAAAAGATACCTACATTAATCCTAGAACAAGGAAGGTAACATGCAATCACTGTGGAAATAAAGGCCACACCTTAAATGTTTGAAGGAGCAAAGAAAAAGGTATTCCTAAATCCACATTTATATTCATAGGACAATGTTATAATTGTAGCAAGAAAGGACATAAAGCATATGAATGTAAATCAAAGGTGAAAGAACCAAAGAAGGAAACATATATGGACAAGTATTATCACACCTACAAAATGCATGGACACACATCTCTTGAATGCAGGAAGAAGAAAATTGAAGTATGGAAACCCAAAAATCAAGAAAAGGCATATAAACCAAGCAGAGTCGGTAATTTATATGTTTGGGATTACAATACATGGATAAACTGCACAACATGTGGTAGATATGGTCACATTGCTGAAAAATACATGAGAACATGGACCAAAAGGTCTAGAGGTTGGACCAACTCTGGAATGGCATGTTTACACTGTCATAAGGTTGGACATCTAAAGAAGGACTGTAGAGACCGAATAACAGAAACAACCACTTTTGAAAATGGTAACACCATTGAAGACATCAAGAAAATCAGAAAGCAAATGTGGAGGAAAGCTTCAACCATTGAGGAACCTGGACCAAGCAATGCCATTGGTGACACCTCATCCCATGGATCTGGTTACATCACCACCCCCACCTAAAAGATGAACAAGTATGGAACTGCACTACACCAAGTCATATTTTGCATCAGTTCCATTATAGAAATTGATAGATAGTCAAAATATGCATGAATAAAGATACATATTATGTTACTTGTTAAAATTATGAGAAAACAACCCCGTCGGTAAACACATACCAAAAATCATCGATGAATATAAAAGGATGAGCTGTCTACACTTACCAAGAATCGTCAGTCAACACATAAAAAGGCTAAGTCGCTAATGTAAACCGACACTTGTTGGTAAGGAAACAAAGTTACAATGTTGTCTTGACACTACACCGATATCCGTTGGTGAAAGCAACAAATATTAACAGCTATCCCGAACATCCTGTCAACACCGAGAATGTTGTTTGAAATTTTTGTTAGTAATAACTAAGAGGGGGGGGGGTGAATCAGTGGCCTCAAAATTTTATCCTTCAAAACATTAACCACCAATCAAATAAACCTCAGATTATTAATTCCCTACAAGATGCATGCCATGAAATACTTATAATGATTAACTGTCTGTCGGTTTTCCTTGTCTGTCCTTATTCTCCTTGATTACCGATAAGCAGTATAACTATTTACCGAAACTCAATAAATAAGAAGAGTATATCGATCAACCCAGTGTTAACTATGTAAGATACAAAACAATAAATAAATGAATCATACACACATAACACATGAATTTTTAACGTGGAAACCCTGTTAAGGGAAAACCCATTGGGACCGGTACCCCAAATTTTCACTCTTCTGAAGTGAGCCCTGTTAGGAGCCAACCCTGTTAAAGGTTACAAACACATTGTTAAGTGCAACCTTGTTAGAGGATTTTATACATAGAGGTTCTCACTTAGTATCGGGCATCTATTGCTACCATCCTTGAATTAGCCTCCTTCTTAGACTGTCAATAGGTATCGGGCAAATTGAATGCTACTTTCATGAATCAACCTTTTTGGCACTCCTTGGGATGTACCTCAATATATAGAAGACTGTTAAGTCATGCTCTATTAAGAGACTTGATGCTTCAATGGTTAAACTGAAACACTATGACCTGTTTCTAATGCAACTTTAAATTGCAGATTTTTAGATCTATTTAAGTACATTACCTCTCTGATCAATGTATCAATTCAATTCTTTGTGCTCCACACTTTCTGCTCTGTGATGTTGTGCTTCACTATTCGTCGGTGTCTACAGAATTATTTAGCTCTCCTTCAGCTTGATTGATCAGGACTGTATGAAGTTATTCTTCATCAGTTTCTCTTCAGCATCCTCTTTCTATCCACTCCCCTTAAACCCCTTTTCATGTGGTGTGAAAATGAATTAAGCTCGTCTCTTATATAGACATGATATTCACTGTTTCTTGATTCTTGGCATGAAAAACAATCCAACCAATTTGATTTAAAGCATAACTCTTGATTTATCTCGTAGTTATCTTCTTGCTAACTGTACAAATCTTCTTTAAATCAATCACTTAACTCTGGTCGAATAAAACAAAGAAAACAACCAGTTAAGTCTATCTTTAGCTCTTTCCAGCTAGATATTTTGTCATCTTCTGAACTCTCTATGCCTTCGGTCAACTCTATAGTTAGTTGTTGGTGACAACTGACAATTCCATCGGCGTGACTCTAGTTAGCTTTGGGATCTCCGTCCATTGGGCATCATTGGATTTTTACTCATCGAGAAAATCTATTTTTAGCTCGTCAGGCATCTTGTGGTTTTGCTTTGTCGGGCAACACTGTCTTCTGCTCGTCGGGTATCATTGTGACTTTTCTTATTTGACTTTACCAATGGTGTGCATTCCGTCGACATTATCTGTCACTTAGTGAATGCTTGAATTTTATGCATTGCTAAAAGCATAACCTTTGTTCCATTGATTCTCTGAAGTCTTTGGAATTATGTACATGACCGTATAGATGATATCAAGTTGACATCAATGACAATACAAACCATTAACTGATTTAATGCCTTGTATTATCTTCAACTTAACATTATCAAATATTCAATCAGTTACATGTCATCAATCTCTCCCTTTGGCATTGATGGAAACATACTATATTATCACACTATACTATTTCTAATACAATATGAAATACAACAGTTGAGATTCATCAAACTACCAATCTTTTTGTTCTGATAACCGATAAATGTCTGAACTCTGGTAAGCTCTATTTTAGCTTAGATTTAATTCTTCCAGATCTTTGTCTTCTGATGTCTTGAGTCCTCTTCTTGTGTCAATTTCTCTCCTTTGACTGTTCTCTCAATTGTAATGTCTTTTTCTCTTTTCAGCAACTCTCCCTTATCTTTTATACAACTTTCTCTCCCTTTGGATATAATCTCTTCCTGTTGGAGTAATCTAATAATGGATAATCTCTCTCCCTTTTTCAGAAGAATGTGATAATATGGATAACTCTCTCCCTTTGACAATAATGCCAAACAAATATCTGGCACTCATGTCAAACAATCTTTTCTCTCTATCCATAATATATGCCTTGAATTTACCTTATCCATCAGCAATACAACAATATGCTTTGGTGCTCGGTTTTGGTATATACCTATCTATATATAGATGTATCTTTGAATTTCATCTCTTTTCTTGCATCAACATGAATGATATTATGATAATATGTAGGCTGATGCAGCCTTCAGTCATATTACTGACTGGTAGACAAGGGTTTGACCCATAGTCTCTTTCTCCAGTACTCAAATGTATCCTTGGGCGGTGGCTTGGTGAAGATATCAACTAATTGTTCTTTTGATTGCACATACTCAAGTATCACCTCTTTTTCTTGAACTTGTTCTCTCAATTAATGATACTTGATGGCAATATGTTTAGTCTTGGCATGCATGACTGGATTCTTGGAAATGTTTATTGCATTGGTGTTATCATAATAGATAATTACTGGTTTTGAGATCTTCATATGCATACCTTCCAGCAATTGTTTGATCCGTGCATTATTTGAGCAATTTGCAGTAGCAGCAACATACTCTACTTTTACATTAGACTGTGAGATGCATCCTTGCTTATTGCTAATCCATGTGACAAGTCTGTCACCTATAAAGAATGCTCCTCCAGTTGTGCTCTTCTAGTCATAAAGATTTCCAGCCCAATCAGCGTCGATAAACACCTTAAGTTAAAATTTGCCTTCTCTTATATACCATAAGACAAATTCCTCAGTGTTCTTCAGATAGCTTGAAATTCTTTTCACAACAGTCATATGTGATTCCCTGGGGTTAGCAAAAAATCTAGCAACAATTCCTACTGCATGTGCAATATCTAGTCTAGTGTGTACAACATACATGAGTTTTCCAATCATTGATCTATACAAAGTCTGATTTACCTCTGTTTTCTTGTCCTCCTTTGTTAACTTACATCTAGTAGCCATCAGTGTTCCAACTGGTTTGGAATCTTCCTTTTTGAATATTTTCAGGACCTCTTTGATGTATTTGGACTGTGTAATGAAAATACCTTCACTTTGTTGAACGATCTGTAGACCAAGAAAGAACTTGATCTGTCCAAACATAGACATTTCAAAATCTTTGCTCATCTCATTAGCAAATGATTTTCATAGCATATCATTGCCTCCAAATATGATGTCATCAACAAATATTTTAGCAATCAAAGTGTTAGCATCAGTATCTTCCTTCAAATAAAGATTATTGT
>MU224114.1:755805-780575 GCA_018584345.1 Thuja plicata
TGATTGTCGGTAACCTCTGTAATCTTTGTTATCACCTCTGTCAGATTTCTTCTCAAAAGATCTATCATTACTTCTGTCATCTTTTCTTCTGTTAGGACATCTTGCAGCAAAGTGTCCAATCTCTTTATAGTTAAAGCATACAAGTGGTAACTTGCCTTTGTATTTACCTTTGCCTCTCTGCATTCTTCTATCCATAAGTGCTTCTATTTCATCTAGATCTTCTTCTTCACTTTCACTTTCACTATCTCTACTAGATGTGTGTCTATGACTTGATTTGCTTATTCTCATAGAAGACTTAAATGCAAACTCTAAGTTTGGTAAGACACTATTATCAAAGTTATTCATATCAAATGAAATCAGTCTACCAATTAAACTATCAAGAGTAACTATATTGTTTGCTACTGCTCTCATTTCTTGAATGGCAGAAACTCTAATAGCATATACATGCAGTAAGGTTCTTAAGATTTTACTTACCACTGTCTTGTCTTCAAGTGTACCTCCAACTCCTTGTATAGCATTGACTACTTCTTTTATCCTCCTGTTGTACTCTGTGATGTTTTCTCCTTCTTTCATTCTGAGATCATCAAATCTTCCTCTAAGTCTTTCTTCCTTGGCTCTCAGAACATTTGTATCACCTCCATGTACAAGCTTCAATTTGTCCCACATCTTCTTTGCAGTTTTTCAATCCTTGACATCTTCAAATTTAGCATCAGAGAGTGAGGAAGAAAGATCTATAACCATGCATTGTGTTCATGCTTCTCTCTCAATTGATCTACTGTCAATAATCATGTAGGCAACACATATTCAGTATCTAGGAATTGAGTAACATCATTACCAATACCTGATAAGTGGATTCTTATCCTTATTTTTCATGAAGAAAAGTTTTCTTTGTTCAACTTGGGCACATCTCGGCTGTTTATCTTGTGATCTTGACTTAGGTCTTGAAACCTTCCTTTCTAAGCACACAAGCTCTGATACCAATTGTTAGTAATAACTGAGGGGGGGGGGGGGGGGGGAANGGGGTGAATTAGTGGCCTCAAAATTTTATCCTTCAAAACATTAACCACCAATCAAATAAACCTCAGATTATTAAGTCCCTACAAGATGCATGCCATGAAATACTTATAATGATTAACTGTCTGTCGGTTTTCCTTATCTGTCCTTATTCTCTTTGATTACCAATAAGAAGTATAACTATTTATCAAAACTTAGTAAATAAGCAGAGTATACCGATCAACCCAGTGTTAACTATGTCAGATAAAAAACAATAAACAAAATGAATCATACACACATAACACATGAATTTTTCATGTGGAAACCCTGTTAAGGGAAAAACCACTAGGACCGGTGCCCCAAATTTTCACTCTTCTAAAGTGAGCCATGTTAGGAGCCAACCCTATTAAAGGTTACAAACACACTGTTAAGTGTGACCTTGTTAGAGGATTTTATACACAAAGGTTGTCACTTAGTATCGGGCATCTATTGCTACCATTCTTGAATCAACCTCCTTCTTAGACTATCAATAGGTATCGGGCAAATCCAATGCTACTTTTATGAATCAACCTTTTTGGCACTCCTTGGGATGTACCTCAATATATAGAAGACTGTTAAGTCCTACTCTGTTAAGAGACTTGATGCTTAAACTGAAACACTATGACCTGTTTTTAATGCAACTTTGAATTGCAAATTTTCAGATCTATTTAATTACATTACCTCTCTGATCAATGTTTCAATTCAATTCTTTGTGCTCCACACTTTCTGCTCTGTGATGTTGTGCTTCACTGTTCATCGGTGTCTGCATAATTCTTTAGCTCTCCTTCAGCTTGATTGATCAGGACTGTATGAAGTTATTCTTCATTAGTTTCTCTTCAGAATCCTCTTTCTATTCACTCCCTTTAATCCCCTTTTTATGTGGCGTAAAAATGAATTAAGCTTGTCTCTTATATAGACATGATATTTAATGTTTCTTGATTCTTGATTCTTGATTCTTGGCATGAAAAACAATATAGCCAATTTGATTTAAAGCATAACTCCTTAATTATCTCGTAGTTATCTTCTTGCCAACTGTACAAATCTTCTTTAAATCAATCACTTAACTCTAGTCGAATAAAACAAAGAAAACAACCAGTTAAGTCTATCTTTAGCTCTTGCCAGCTAGATATTTTGTCATTTTCTGAACTCTCTATTCCGTCGGTCAACTCCGTAGTTAGTTGTTGGTGACAACTGACAGTTCCATCGGCGTGACTCCAGTTAGCTTCAGGATCTCGGTCCGTCAGGCATCATTGGATTTTTACTCGTCGGGCAACTCTATTTTCAGCTCGTCGAGCATCCTATGGTTTTTCTTCATCTAGAAACACTGTCTTCTGCTCGTCGGGTATCACTGTGACTTTTCTTCTTTGCCTTTACCGATGGTGTGCACTCCATCAGTGTTATCTGTCACTTAGTGAATACTTGACTTTTATGCATTGTTGAAAGCATAACCTTTGTTCCATTGATTCTCTAAAGTCTTTGGAATTATGTACATGACCGTACAAATGATATCAAG
Source organism: Thuja plicata (assembly GCA_018584345.1). Lineage (NCBI taxonomy): Eukaryota > Viridiplantae > Streptophyta > Pinopsida > Cupressales > Cupressaceae > Thuja > Thuja plicata. Next base: position 758,351 of record MU224114.1, read on the forward strand.
TTGACATTAATGAAAATACAAACCATTAACTGATTTAATGTGCTGTATTATCTTCAACTTAACATTATCAAACATTCAATTAGTTACATGTCATCAAGTTTAACCGACAAACTCCATCTTCATGACCCGACGAGTTGTTGAGAATTTATGACAGACTTAGGGAAAAAGTGTATAAATACTCGATGGAAGCACTTCATTCTTCACATGTGAATTGAGAAAATAGAGTAGAGCAAAAATAGAGCAAAAAGAGAGCAGTTAGCAGAGCGTCCTCGACTCGATCCAACGCACTCCAAACAAATCATTCACATGCTACACAGATTGAAGTAAGTACCAAGCATACTAAGAACTCTGTTATTATTTTTGAAAGAGCCCTAAATTTGAAACACAATGGAAATGACTTCAAGAACTGCCAAATTGAAGAGTAAAAAGAAGAATGTCGTTATGTTAATCAAGAATAGCACTTATGTGGAACCAAAATTCAAGGTATGTCTAGAGGTTTCCTTGCAACCCAATGATTCTGGCGCATTCTCAAAAATTCCACCTAGGGTTTTGTTGATAGAAGAGGTTAGATCATATATCCACTACAAGATCACTAAGATTGGTGTTCTGGAGATAGATCAAGCTTATAAGAAGCCATGTGATGATAAAGGGAACCTAAAGGAAGAACACAAGAACTTACAAGTAAAAAGGATAACAAATTCCCTATATTTCCTGAGGGTTTTCAAAACTGACTGGATTCAGTTAGTTCTAAGAAGAATGCACGATCAAAAGCTATGGTTGGATGAACCCAAAAAAAATACAAAGGATGTATTACATGCTATAACAGGTTACCCTATAACCGACAAACCAAAAGTTCACAAGCATCCCTCTTGACCAGAAGTTGAAAAACTCACCAACGCTGTATGGGATAACATATAACTTAAGTGAACACCATCACTAATGAAGAATGTAGGTTCGGTGCATGTGTCATAGGGTACAAAATGTTTCAAGCTAGCAGGCTAAACACCATGCATCAATAGTAGTAAGCACAACTTACAAGATTGTCACAAAATGAATACAAATGGATCTATGTGAGATCCTACTGAAGCAAATTGATGAAAATATGACAACAATCCAGTCTGCCAAGACAAACACATGAAGTTTGGCTCACTTATAATGTGTATATTCTTTTATTTTCAAGAATACTTTCCTTCAATTGGCAAAGTGAAGTGGGACACCACCAAGCTAGTCAGATTACAAATAAGTGACCTTATCAAGTCACTAGGTGACAACTTTGATTCAGTGATGACTGAATACTTCCTTGATTTCAAGAAAAAGATGATGGAGAGAGTAAAGATCCCTGAATAGTTAATTGAAAAGCATAGGGAAGAGATATGTTTTATGGTAGATTCAGATTTTACTCATATTAAGCCAGTTGTACCAAGGACAACCTGGTTACCACCACTTGACTATGAGATAAACATAGATCAAGCAACAAATGCAATTGATGCACTGTTGAATGAACCACTTGACAGTAAGCAACAAAGATTTGGAACATATGAAGAGGCCAAGACTAAAATAAAAATGGGCCTAGTCATAAAGAAGACTGTCAATAAGAAAAACAAGATGGTAAAGAATCTTGAGAAGTTGTTGTCAGTAAATGAGGAGGAGAAAGAACAAACAGAGGACACCAAGGAACATGGTGCCATCGGTGAAGAGGAAGATAAGCAAGCAATAGATTCTAAATCCATAGAGTTTGATGTGCCTCCACCTCCCACCAAGAAACCAAGGACTACAACAACTCAGAGGACACAAATCCAAACTACAAAGAAGGATACCACACCTCTTAAGAAAGGTCAAGTGATGACCTATAAGAGGAAGCAAAAAATAGAGAAGCAAACACCTACCAAAAGGAGGAGAAGACTCATCAGAACCAAGGTCGACATTGAAGATTCAAAATAGGATGAGCCTGAAGTAGATAAGAAGAGCTTAACCCCTCAAGCAATTGAATAGATTGCTGAATAAATTGCTATAACAGGTACCATGACTGATAGGAAAATCAGACAATGGGTAAAGCTGGAGCCCGAGGACCAAAATAAAATAGAAGATGCAATAATCAGGTCTATGTCTAAATTCAAATATGTACCAGTTGAGTTTGCTAACAAAATACCCAAACCACTGAGTAAAATTTTTTTAGCACGATGGTCTTATGCTTTGAACATAGAAAAGGAAGCAAGGGAGAGGATACTTGTAACACTCAGGCCCCCCGAATCCAAAATGGAAGAGATTAAAGAAATGATGAAAAAGCATTCCAATAAATTTGTGGCAAAGATAAGAGCCTACAAGGTGCTATAGGGGAAGTCCTTAGAGCTTGACAACATGAAAGATGCTAAATGGAGAGAAATTCTTGATCTACTTGTAGAATCAACAAGCTGTGAGAATCTATTACTTCTCACCGAGACACCTCATATAGAGGAGCAGAAAGAAAAAGCAAGTCCATAACACATTGCATTGGATAATATGGAAGATACTAAGCCCATTGACTTAGATAAAGTCATGGATGATCTTGACATTCAAGATATTACTCACTATGATTTTGATAAGGATCCAAAGAAGGATGATGATGTAATATTCACATCTCTTAAGGATCAAGAAAAGAAACAAGCATTGAAGACACCAGGAAATAATGACATGGATGTTGCTGATGAGACATGGATAGACACTTCAATCATTGACATAATAGGACTGGACCATGCAGAACAAATTCAAAAGGATGAAGATGTCACTGTTCAACAAGCTCAAACCAACGAACATGACACAACTATAGATGCAGCACTGGTGAACACACAAAACAATATGATAGTATTGATGAAGGCCATCAATCTGATAGAAGGACATGAAGAATCTACTGCAAATACAAGCATACCCAAAGACATGGGTGATGCATAAACAAAGGACACAACAGATGAATCCAAATATACAACTATAGAATAAGTTGCTACCGATGATCAAGAAGACAAGTCTACTGATCAAAAGAAAGAATGAGGAAAAAAGGTAGAAGAGGAAAAGTAGAAAGAGAAGAGTGAAGAAGAAATAGATGAAACACAAAATCATACAGAACAGAAATCTCCTGGTACACCCAAGGTTGATGAAGAGACATCTTTACCTAACCGATAGGTGACCACCGAGCAGAAGGCACAAGAAGTTTCATCTACAAAGCCTTCACCGAGAACCTCAGAGAAAAAAAATGAACTAGAAATGGTAGTTCGTACATCTACTTCTAAACAAATCTCAGGGAAGAAGAAGAGAAAAATCATAAAACCAGTCACTCTGGATGAAATAATTGAGATTCCAGTATGTGATCCTAGAACATTGGATCCTACTGAGTTGACAAAGTATGCTAGACTTTGTGAAAGGAAAGTTATCCAAGATACGCTGAGAAAGGCCACAAAAGAATCAAAGGTACTCAAAGTTATAAAAGGAATCCTCCAGCAAATTATACCTGATACATATGTTGATCAAACAACTCCCATAATTGATCAATTAGTGGTTCTCACTGACGCTATCACATATCAGAATATAGATGCTCAAAAGGATATGGAAGCTAGACTTGAAAAGAAATTTGAATTCAAGTTAGCAGAGAAAATAAGCCAAGACATGGCACTGCAAAAGGTGAATCTATCTGAACTAGTAAGCACATTGGACCCTATAATTTCAAAAGCTATAGCCTTAATTCAAAAAATGTTCACGTTGGATCAAATCACCAAGGATTATACCGAAAAGCTAGCACAAATTGATGTTGATCTTCAAGCTAGTGTACAAGGTCTCACAAACACCGAAGATGCAATCGAATTGCACCATGACCAACTCAAGAAAGCTAGGAAGCTAAGACAGGATATTTAGATTGCAGAAATAAAGTTCATAGAACAGTTGAATGAGCTTCAAGCTCAACTTTTACCAACTCTCACATTACTGCAACACCATATGACATAGGCAAGGACACTTATTGTCACCCCAAAAATGTTTTTCCTAGACAACATTTATGATATGCATGTCGGGATTGAACTAGAGCACATGGAACTGGAAATCCTCAAAGAGAAGTGGGAGAAAATGATGGAAGATATCAAGAACAGTCACTCCCACATACTTGACACTCTGTAAGTTGCACATTTTTGTCACATTTTTAACAACTTATAAGTTGTACATTTTTGTCATGATTATCAAAAAAGGGGGAAATGATATGTACAGGTCAGTAATCGTATATCATTAAAAAGAGGAAAGATTATGGAGAAAAAAGGGGAATGTATAGTAAAAAGGTAAGTATACATGTACATATACTTACACTATACCGATGCATACATATAGGGGGATTCATATAATGACAAGGATATATACACGGTGTACATACTAAACACTTTAGTATTTTGCACATATCAATTTTTGATACTAATGTCAAAGGGGGAGATTGAAGACATCATATTTTTCCATTAGTATATGCAAGGAAATACATGATAAACACCGTTGGTTAATACTACACCGACAGACATGGCACAACACTACACGACGCCAAGGTTACTGATATTGCTAAGTACAAAGCATCCCGACGCAACACTATTTAGCATAAACCAATGACACAAAAGACAAAGGAACCCGACGAGTAACCAACAGTGCAACCCAATGAAACAGTCAAGAGTGGAACCCAATAGATCAAGGAAACCTGATGAATAGTTCAAAGAAGGAACACCGACAGACTTTCAGTGCACACCGACAATCAGATACCGAGAGTCAGTTACATCCCGCAAAAAGTGGATCTGACTTCCACGTCATATTAATCACCGAAGTTTTATATTTAGCTTCTTGATTTGTTTTTAAATCCATTACATGAGGGAAAAACAATGTAATTATTATTGTTTTTATCAGTCTAACCGATTTGAAACATGCAAACTAAAGGATCAAGGTCAAGTTGTATACCTTGGATCTAGAGTTAACATTGTAATGCGTGATTCTAGAATAGGTCAAAGAACTTGTATAAATAGATGCTCAATCAATTGTGAATATGTTGTTTGATGATGATTGTAGCCTCTAAGATCATCTAAGCTTTAGACAAGAGAATTCATGTAGAAGCACAGACAAAGATCAAATCAGTTTTCAAGAACAAGAAGCAAGACTACCGACAAGCAGGAGAAGGTATTAATCAATCACTATAGGTGATATTCATATTATGTAAGCTTTAATGGATATGTGATCATCAATTATAGATTGCATACAGTCAGGACATATATATTGTACACATTTTAACAAGTGTAGTACACTTAAGAAATCCTTTCAAGGAAGGTGAATTTAACAATCCTATTGTAAATCTCTTAACTGAGTGCACACTACATCAGTGTTGCTAAAGCTCTTAACAAACTAGATCCTAACAGGTCTCCACATTAATACTCCCAATAGGGTAGATCATCAGAAGTGATCAAATTGTAAGCCTTAACCGACTCCCTTCCAATCTGCGAGATAGTGAAGTTTTGTGGGTGCCATCCCCACCGCAGTTTTTACTTCCTTACAAGCGTTTTCTGCGATATCATATCTTATGTTATGTGTCTATTACTTTCATGAATGTTTCTATGAATGTTAGATACAATTAAGTTTATGAATGAATATTACATGCATAAGAAAGAATATCATATTTGGTTGGTAATACAATAAAGATTGATTGCTAATGAAGAAAGGTGAAAAGTGTTAAATTTTTTAGAGGTATTGATTCACCCCTCCCTTCTCAGTACTAATTCCCATTAATCCCAACACATATATATGAGCTCACACCCATTCACCTTTTGCAACATTGCTTCCATGTAAGGAAAACCATAATTATCTTTCAATGAAGCCATATTTATATTTATGAAATCTATACATAATCTTATGTCTCCATTTTCCTTTTTCTCAAGCACAAGGTTGGAAACCCATGAAGAATGTCTGATGAGCTTGACGATACCAACATCCCTCATTTTTATTAGCTCTTCTTTCATTTTGGGAGCAAGAGTGGGATTAATGGGCCTTTTCTTCTGCTTGAATGGCTTAGCATCATCATTTAAGGGGATCACATGCTGGAATAAATCTTCCCTATGAGCCTTTAAATCATCATATGACCAATAAAACACATGTCTATATTTTCTTAAAAGATCTATTAATTATTTCCTTACCTTTAGAGACAACATCTTACAAATTTATACATTTTTTGGAGCTTCTGCTATTCTAAGGTTTATTTACTCCAAGTCCTCAAGGTTATGGATAGTCTTCATGATCATTGTTTTATCTTTGTTGTCAAAAGCCCTTTCTAGGACTACCAAGCCTTTGGGAACCTTATTTATCTTCAAATGCAATATATCCTTCCCAAACATTGTATCTTTACCATCCATCCTTTCTACATATCCACTAAATTAAATCTCCTGATTACAATATTCACCCTCACAGTTCAAAAAATTTAGAATATCAATGTCATTATCAAATACTTGTTAGGTCTCAATATTATCAGGGACTAAGGGCCTGGTTTCCACTTCAACCTTTGAAATTCCTATAAATGTGATATCATCTGGCTCAAGAGTAACATTAGCTAGGAGATATGAAATTTTATTGTGGCTTCTATCGATCTAGTCAATCCCGAAAGCATCAAAACTCTCAATCTCATCCCAAACAACATTCCTATATTGTTTTAGTCTCTTATTATTGGAAGCATATTTGGATCTAACTTGGGATATGACCAATTCTAAATATCTAATTATACTGAGATTCTTAATTCCACACTTATAAGCTAATCTCATCCCAATCAATAATGCTTCATATTTTGCAACATTATTTTTACAGTCAAACAACAAAGTGAATGAAAAATTAGAAATTTTGCCACTAGGAGAGATTAGTAGAACACCAACACCTGAACCCTCCCTTGAGCTAGCACCATCAAAGTACATAGTACAAAGACCATTGTCATATAAATTATCCTTATTCTCAGATATGGATACAAGCATCTTCTTCTCATATATCATCAGATCTTTAACTTTGAATGTGTCTATGTTAGTGTCAAGGAAACAAGTCATATTCTCATCTTTATTGATCTCAATCATGTGTGGGAGCATTGACTCAAGGTTAACCTTTACATTTTCACCATCAATATTAAAAGTAGCAAAAGAAAGATCTCATTGCAAACTACCTCCCATAGATGCAATCCATTTTCTAGATAACAACATGCCATAATGAGGAGGAATATCTACAACAAGAATACTTATTTTTAGATCCTTATCAGGATATATAACCAAATTATATGGTAGGGCCTTGATAGTACCAATGACAAGCACTTCTCTTGAATCCATGGCTTTAAATATCCCATGAGGAGTGTCAACCTTCAACCCCATAGACTCCATAATTTCGACTGATATTATTGTATTCGATGCCCCTAAGTCTATCATGTAATTCTTAAGCATTTTCCATTAATTATCATAGTAAAAAAGAAAGGGTCCACATACCTAGACAAACATTCATAGAGTTATCTAAATACATATGAGGAATTTGATAAACTAATCCCTCATGCTCCTTTTCTTTCTTTTCCTTTTAAATTTCCCCATCTTTAGCTATCTTATCTTCATCTATTTGTTCAATTTTAACTGAGGGTACACCCTTAAACCATGTCAAAGTTTTTTCTTTATGTTCCTCTATCCTCATCATATCAAGAAAATGAACTTTAGCTATAATTTGGGAAATTAACTGCAACATATTTACAGAAATATACTCAAGGAAAATCTTTTTATTTATACCTAAAGTATCTTCATCTTGAGTTGCTTGGCTACATTCAATCTTCCTTTTTTTATTAATGTCCTCTTGAATAGGAGTAGCAGATTTTTCAGTATCCTTTTATTTCAATTTTAGATGCAGAAGCTACATCAATAGGTTTAGGGACCTCACCCTTCTTAGCCCAAACCGTGGTTTTCACTTCTTTGATCTTTACAGTGTCTTTATCCATTTTAATAGTTCTTTTGTTTTACACTTCTTATCTTTAATGAACATACCACCAGGCTTACCATCCTCACCTCCAAAAAACTTGTTTCTCAAATAGTAATTACCCCTTGCTTGGGCAACCATGTCTATTGTAATTTGTGCTATTTATTCATCAAAATTTATTCTTAGTGAAAAAAGAGGAGAACCATGTTCAACATTGCGCTGGTTATCATCAATTTCTTCATCATCTTCAGGGAAGACTTGTTGCTCATACTCCTCTTTCCTTCTCGTTGATTACCTAACATCTTGATCTTCAACTTCATCAGCAAAATCAAGTTCATGCCATAAATATGATGATGTAGCGAGACAATCTATTTCATCATAAGTTTTACCGATCTCATCTTCCTTCTCTTCACTAGCAGATATGTTTTGTGCAACAACACAATAGCTGGGACTATGAGGTAATTTTCATGACATACACTAGGGAGAATCTTCATTCACATTTATGGTGTTTTTTCTATAAATGATCAGGGGTTACTAAATCTGATTTCCCTTTTTGTGCTAGTTGCACAGGCTTCCCATCCTTCCACTGAGTGTTGTAAGGATAATTCTGCAATCTAGCCTGCCTATTAAAATTATTATAAGTAGGCTTATCACCACTAGCATCCCTATAATTCTTATTTCCACCTAATTTTAGGGTCCTTCATTAAATTTATAACCTTATCCAATTTATCATCCTCCTTAGGCTTTGCATTAGAGGATTTCTCATTATCTTTCTTGTTATATCTAGAAATTTTAGGATCATCTCTTCTCCCCAATTTTCCAGATACCCTTCTTTTACTTTCAATGTTTACAACTAACTTAAATGATTCCCTAAAAATTAAGGGCTCTTTATCCGTTAGAAAATAAGCCATATTTGCATCATAAGCATTTAATTAAGTAGCCAAACATATCTTCTCATCCTTCATCGTGACTTGGAACAATTTGTGCAAAGCTTTTTGGGACCTTATGTTGAATTGATAACTTCTTCATTCTGATTTCTCTTGATGCTATTAAACTCATTCGACATGAAACCTTCATTAGTATTATCACCATATTGTTCCCTAAAGAACTTTTCAAATTTGTCCCATGAATATATACTATTATCAAGAAAGCCTCTAAACCAATCCCTAGCATCCTCAACTAAATATTGAACAAAACAATTCATTACTACATCTTCATGCTCAACCTCATAGTCATTGAACATATCAATAAAATTATTTAGATGTTCCTCATAAGTAATAGCATTATTTCCAAAAAAATTGGTCAATTTGTCCTTTATCTCATTTCAAACTGGGTTAGGATAATAAAAAATACCAGTGAAGAATAGTTGTCTGTACCTTTCAATGTTAATTGGTTTCGTTTCAAACTGGCCAGTAGAAGCTTGGCCGCTGGTACTAGCTCCCATATTTCATCCAGTAACAAGAATCTATGAAAATAAAGGTGGTCGAATATTATCTCCTTGGGAAACAAATGCCATAGTTGCAACAGAAAAAGTACCAACAAAGATAGGTTTAGCAGATTGTTTCAAGAACATAATCTTCCTCTTGATTTCTAATGCAGTTGCGTCCCTCTCCACCTTATGTAATTCTTTTACAAGAATTTCAAATTTATCTTTTCTTTCTCTTTCCAACTCAATATCCAAATGAGACATACCACCCACAACATGCTCCTTATTAATAGGCTCATTAATAAATATACCAACAACTTTATGATTTCCTTTATCCTTATCACCCTCATTATTTTGAGGTGCTAGTTTATTCTAAGGGACATAAATATTCTTAGGCTTTCCAGTATTATAAATCTGGTAAACAACTGGACCCTCAACATTTTTCTTAGGCTCTTCATAATTGATGGCCTTAAGGTCATCCAAGTTTTTCAAAAATCTAGTTTTTTCAACTAAGTCATCTATAACTTCCTTTTCTCTCTCTCTTAAAGAAATCTACTCATGAATTTTCCACTTCAAGGAATCAAGATCCTCAAAAAATTCATGTGAATCAGGAAAAGTAATTTCTTACTCTGAGGAGGTAGTTGGGTTCATTGCTTCTTCATTTTGTGCTAATAGACGCCTACAAGGAGAAAGGCTACACATAGGAGATAGATCATCAAATTTTCTATTGAAGACATCTCTACCTTTTCTTCTTGACCTCCTTTTGTTATTTTATAAGTAGTATGAGCTACTCCCTTTGTATTTTTTGGTTCTCCTTCTTAATCAATAAGAGAAGAAAAGAAGCTCCCATACATTCCAAGCTTTATAGGTTCAGAATCCTTAGGGAAAGTTTCACTATTTTTAGGAACAATATTGAAAATGTTTCCTATACTTGCACTTCTACTTTTGGGTTTCCATGATGGGGGAGCACTACTTGTGCCTTGATTTCTCCATGGGAATCCACTCCTTTAAGTATTATGAAGCTCACCCTCTAGTTTTTCCTCGGGATGCTACTTATCCCAAGATCTTGTAACTTTCTTGCTCATCTTGTATTCTTTGAAAATACAAAAAAACATTACTCTTATGAATTTAAGAATAAAATTGAAATCTTTTTATAGAACAAGGATTACAACAAGCTACAGATCACTTAGGGAAAAATAATTAGCTACTTGACAACAAAAAATCCTAGGAAAAGCAAATTAAGTCTTCAAATTTGCTACGTGGGAAACTAGGCATCAACAAAATGACAATTGACACTTTTGTCTAGAGATAAATAAGATATAATTTCTTTGGATCACGTAGGCCTCCTGCAAATTTTGAAGGAAAATTAAAGGTACATATTGAGATAATTGTTCTCCCTATAAACATGCCCAAGTGCCATGTCAATAACATCCATAAAAAGACAAAATTGATGGAATTTGACTGTTCAAATAGATTTTCCTTTATTCAATTTCATCTCCCATCTTGTGAATTCCCTATCTAATGGCCAACCAAAAGTTTTAAAAATATCTAACTATCCAATAACCTCATTCCAATGAGCATCAATTATAGGCCTTGCAGTTGCAATAAATTTTACGAGATCCACCTCAACTCTGAAAAAGATTGTCTAGTACATCATTGAAACTAGGTGTATCAATATCACTTGTTAAATGTAACAATGTTTCAATGCTATCAACAATCAAATCAAAATCTTCCATCCATGTATGGACATCCTTCAATTTTCCCTCCTTGTCATAAATATTGGGAATATAGGTGGTGTATGATGCAACAAATAACTGCAACTTTCCCTTAATCATCTAATCTTTTCCTTTGAAAAATACAAGCAATGTGTTTACTATGTTAATCATATCTTTTTTTTCTGCAATCTTATCAGACATGTTCAACCTTTTGTATTTTAGTTGTTGGCCTTTGTGAAGACTCAACCTCATGACCTTCCTCCATAGTCTCAATAAACTCATTTCCTAGAAGCACATCTCCCTGTGATGATTCTACATTTGCAAGACTAACCTTAGCCTTGGCTCCGACAGACACATCGGGCATCTTTTCGATAATCTCATCATACTTTTCAAGAAAAGTCTTCAATCTATCCCAATACCTAAGTTCATGGTAAAAAATAAAGAAATAAGGATCATCTTCCTTGAATTCTCTTCCAACTCTCTGAATTTCATTCCACCACCTCCTCTTCTCAATGAATTCATCAATGACAACTATATTTCTTATGATATCCTCCTTAGGTAAAGGCTCATGAACTGACAAAGTAACACCTACCATTTCCTTTGAATTGTTTCTCATGAATCCATCAGGATCACATATTCTCAATTTGGCATCATACAATCTATAATGTCTTAAAAAATTATATATATGATCCAAGTCCCATTTACCTATTGTAAAATTACCTACCACCCATTATATAGGTAAGAATGTGCCTTTCTTCTTCTTGGGACCTAAATATTCCTTATCAACTAATGTCAATTGTGAAATTAATTCAATTATACCCACCCTGATAGGGACATATTTTGGCAAGATATGGGGTGGTTGAGGACACCCAAAAACTCTAATAATCATAAAATTTTCAAACAAAAGGCATCTCCCCAGTTATGCCTAATGGGCACCTGACTGTTAACATGCAAAGGTCTGATCATTCTTCTAAGTTCAAGAGGAATCCTATCCTCATTTGCACCCAACATATTCATAATAGGATTTATAATTCAATTTTCAAAATGTAAGAAAGGAGAAGAATAGGTAGTACTTTCCCATACCCTTGTCCAGAGTTATACTGGCATATGCATGCCCATGTATTCCTTCATCAATATAATCTCCTTATCTATATAGTCATCATTATAAAATAGGATGAGATGCATGAGAATTGAATAATGTTTGAAATCAATTTTAGAAGGATTTCTCTGAATAGAACCTAGATCATTGTGAATTTTGTTGACAATAAATCCCACATAATCATACTCTTTATTTACATGTCAGTGTTGAATATCCATAGCTAACGTCAACATATCTTTTGTCACTATTTTTCATCCATCTTCTCCCAAAACCTTACAAAAACCATACATAATGTCCTTGAGATAATTGTGGAAGGTATCCAGATCATATGGTTCATTAACATTATCTGGAATTGACACTATTTTCCTCCCATCTCTTGGCATAAACTTAGGAATTGCATTCTTTTTCAATACACCTTTATGCAAGCTATATTGTCTTTTTTATTCATCTAAGTCTATATCAACATTCATAGCTCTAGTGATACCAAACGCCTCCACAAAGCTAGCCCTATCAATTGTGACCATTGCAGACTTATCCTTCTTTCTGATACACTTGGTGAGTGGAATTTTTTTTTTGATAATGCTTTAACTAGGTCAACATCCACAAAAACATCAGGGACTATCAATTTCTCCATATATAGAACCCAAGGGTTACACACAAGGACTTCCTTCACTCTGTTGTTGAAAAAAAAGAACCAGTGGAACCAAGAGTATCTGAATCCTTACATTGAAAACATGTATCCCTCCATGCTTTCTCATTCATTGATAATGCATTTGATGTCTGAAGAAGAAATTGCACCCATTCCTTAGAAAGTTTATCTTTCTTCTATTTCCCTGCATCTGTTGACCTGGTGGAAGTACTTTATTCTTCCATCTCTGTGAAATGACAACTTCTATTAACAAGAAGAAGATATTCAACATAACACACACTTCTTTGAAATTCAACAATTATCAAACCATACGCTCCTTCACTGTCACACAAAAATTAAAGACTCAAGATTTGATATGAAAATGATGACTTTATATGTAGCTTTAAATCTTTTTCATGTACAAACTATATGTTCATCAACTCGACAATAATGTCATGCATGAAAAATAACTCGGATTAACCGTTGAAGAAAATGGTCAAATCATCAAGCCAGAGTTCATAACCCTATAATGGTTTTAATTTTTTTTTGAAAAAATGTCAGCATGACATCAAACTGTCTAACATGTCACAAAAACATTGATCCAAATCCCACTTGTCACTTTTCAACCTAAGTCAATTGTCAACAAAGTTGATATGGTAAATTAGCGTGGTGTGTGTGAATATTATACCTGCAAGCTGCAACACAACACTTCAATACTATCAATCAAATGGAGGTTATGGTGATTTAGGCCCAGGAAATGGTTGATGGCATGTAGCTGTCTTTTTCTGGGCCCTCCCCTTTTTTGTCCTGTCCCTATTTATTATGTTTATCTTTGGGACTGTTGCTAGCTAGTCTGTTTGTTGGCTTTTTTTGTCGGCTATCTTTTTTTTGGTGCCTCAGCACAGTTGTTGCTGTACTTTCTCTAAATAATTGTATAACTCTGTTTAAAGGTTTTGGGTCCTTGTAAAACCTATTTTTACTTAATCAGAACACTTCAATATGTCATTATATTAATGGTTAAAACTATAAAGATTGAAAGAAAAGCATAAGGAAACCATCAAAATTGATATATTACTTCCTATCTAAGAATAGTGTGATTCAATGCTATAATTTCCCTCAGATTATGCATAAATAAGTGACAAATTCAATCCTAGAATGAAAGATTCAATGAGAAAATGAAGCTAATTGTCATGCAAAGTTCATTTTAGAGAACAAATGAAGATTATGTAATTATCCATGTGAGATTATGAACTAAAATGGACAGCATAATAATGCATTTAGAGTTCTAGAAAGTAGAGCAACATAAGTGTATAATTGAAATTCAAAGAATTGGGGCCAATTAAGCTCAAAATTCAATCCTTTTATAGAAGAATTTGAGAGATGAGTGGTTGAGATTGATTTGTGAAGAGAGGTGGAGATTGAATCTTTGGTGATACATGTGAGAAAACTCTCATTGGTCCATGGATTGACTTTCCATGTGCAAGTGATGAGTGGTAATTAGAAACTTTATTTAATTCCTTTTAATTAATTACTTTAGCCAAGGATTTAATTGTGTTGATTTGATTTAAATAGGCCAATGTAATTAATGCAAGTTAGTGATGAAATAACTTTGATTTTAGGAGATTAAATTGATTTTAATGAATTATGCCAATATTTGAATAATTGAATTGACATAATTAGGGGTATGATCACACTTAGGGCAAATAGGGTCTCTGGTTAGAGTAGACCAAATTAGGGTGGTTACAAGCATGGCTTCACATCACTAAATCATAACTTGTATTATACCTTGAGAACATGCGCTAAGCCGTAATAATCATTTTGCATGATCACAACCTTCAAATGTTAAAGCAAAGGAAACCTGAAAACCCGCACCGACCGTCGATCATTTCAGCCAAGACAAGTGGCAGTATCTCGCATCATCACATCAAACTGATATATCATTTAAAAACCTTTGTGATGCTACAAATGATGATATCGATCAAAGTGCACCTATACTTGATCAATTAGAAGTTCTTACCGATGCCATCACATCACAGAATGTAGATGCATATAAGGCAATAGAAGAACATGCTAAGAAGAAGTGTCTATATAAGCTTATAGATAAAATCAGCCAGGAAGTGGCAGAACAAAAGGTAAAAATTTCTGAATCAGTTACTACTATAGAACCGATAATATCAGAAGTAGTAAACATAATTCAAAAGTTGTGCACATTAGAAACTTTCACTACCAAGCATAGTGACAAGTTGGCCAAAATTGATGAAGATCTTAAGGCAAGTGCACAAAGTCTTACAACTGATGAAAATGCATTCAAGTTGCATTATGAGAAGCTAGTAAAATCTAAACAGTTGAGAGTAGAGATTCAAGAGGTAGAATCCAAAATCTGAGATGAGGTAACCGAGCTCCAAGCTCTACTACTACCAAATCTCACACTACTGCAACAACATATGACTTCAGCAAGAACATTGATTGCCACCTCGAAGATGTCTATTACAGAGAGCATATATGATATACACACCAAACTCACCTTGGAATTCATGAACCTTGAGCACCTCAAAGAGAAATGGGAGAAGATGATGGAAGACATAAAGAAATCCTATTCCCACATTTTTGACAAATGACAAGTATTACCCTTTGTCATTGTTTTCAAAAAAAGGGGGAAATGATATGATGAATGGAGAAATGATAAGGTGAAAGGGGGAAATAATAAAAGGGGAATTATATGCATATATGTGTAAACAAAGAAACATGTACATATACTATACCAAGGCATGCACATAGGGGGAGTCATATTGACAAGATAAACACATGGTGTATATACTAAATTTTTTAGTTTTACACATGTCAATTTTTGATACTAATGTCAAAGGGGGAGACTGATGATCATATTTTGTCATTAGTATACAAAGGAAACATTTTTTTGAACCGTCAGTAACATGATCACTGAAAGACAGGTTTACAGTGCAACCCAACACAACAGTTCATAGAGGTCACCGAAACTAGTTTTCACCGACAAAATGATCATAGTGTAAACCAAAAACACAGTCTATAGTGTAAACTGACATACAGTCTACAGAACAACCCAAGAAGTAGAATGTCTACAAGGACATCATTGATGAAAGACTATAGAGAAACCTGAGCACCAGTCTACCAAGAGACAACTTTATTTTTGAGAAATGTGGATCTGAGTTACACCTCAGATAAAACACTTGAGTTTTATATTTAGCTTTAAATCTTATCTTTAAAACCATTTCTTGAGGGAAAAGTATAGAATACATAATTGTTTTAATCAGTCTAACTGATTGTAAACATGCAAACTAGGAGATCAAGGTCAAGTTGTAAACCTTTGATCATAGATTTTTTATTGTAAAGCGTGAAACCTAGATAGGTCAATATATTGTATAAATAGATGTAGAAAAAAATCAGACAATGATTATTGTAGCCACAACAGACATCTATGGATCAGACAGAGAGTTTTATGCATAAGGACAACAAAAGATGAAATCACTTATGAAGAACAAGATTCAAGGCTACTGAGCTGAACATAGGTATTAATAAATCACTATAGGTGATACACATACATTGTGAACTTAAAGAATATGTACTCAACAATTCAAGATTGCATATAATCAGGTCAATAAGTATTTTTTACTGAAGTCTAACAAGTGTAGAAAATAGAAGAAATCCTTTAAGAAGGTGGATTTAACAATCCTTATGTAAATCTCTTAATCAAGTGCACACTAAACAATGTTGCTAGATCTCTTAACTGAGTAGAACTAACCAGACTAAAATGTTACTCCTAACAGGGTAAGGTCATTAGAAGTGATCAAACTTGTAGCCTTAACCAACACCTTCCATTCTGCAGATAGTGAAGCTTTGTGGGTTTCATCCCCACCGCAGTTTTTACCTTCTAACAAGGGTTTTTTGTGTTACCAATTATTGTGTCATGTGTACTTACATTTCATGAATTTTTCTATGAATGTTTACATGCAATTAAGTTTATGTTTTGATATTACATGCATAAGATAGAAAAGCATCTATGGTCGGTAATGCAAGGAATTGATTACTAAAGGATTAAAGGTTAATTGATAAAAATTTTTAAGGGTACTGATTCACCCCTCCCCTCTCAGTACACACCATTCCATTATTCCAACAATGCTTCTCTTTCTTTAGATCAACATGGTATACATGTCACAATCTCACACAATCATAGAAAACTTCAAGTCTTTATAAAAATACTTGTGATCTTGAAGTTCCTATATAGAACATTAGTTATTTTTAAAAACCTTAGGATACGTGGAAACATTGTGCTTGTTTGCACTTCAAATACTTAACCCTCAAAGATTCTTGTAGACTTGCGACAGATGCAAACTTAACCACTAATAGACACTGTCACATGTTCACAATTGTTAACACTTAACCATTACTTATCAGGCGATCATGCAAAGGCTATAACTTAACCTCCATGTTAACCTCATTGCAAGGTCACAACATAAATTACTAACTTGACTTCAAACTTGTGACCTTGATCACACAACTTAACTTAATTGTCAGCGCAACATCACAACAATTTGATGTAACATGACAAAACCCTTGTGATAATGTGATACTAAGAATTTAATGCTTTTTCAAGATTGCAACCCTTAGACTTAACATTTTATAATCTCGTGACCTTGCACCTGACTAGTTATAAGACATTGCTAGTTCGCATAAATAAAACCTTTGACCAAACAAGACTTGCAAACAAGAGGTAAAGCATAAAAATAACATTTGACTTTAGTTGACTGCCATAACATAGCACATAGACCAATAATAAAAACCAATTCAGACCTCATGCATTTTTTGGCTTCCAACTCAACTAGAAAACTCAATCACTTGACATAAGAAAAAAATTCACAAGGAGATGCATTCTAATACCAATCTTTAAGGAAAAATTCAAATACGCAGCCAAATTTTCACAGTTGCACAATTGGGGATGGGATCACATCATCTCAAATGTGAGATAGGTTTGTGGAAGAAAACCAAGGAAGCTTGGGAAGAGAAAACTTGAATAAATTTCACTAAGAGTATAGTGGAGACATAATGAAACATTATCATGGAATCTATTTCTTATGAGGATATTTGTAAGAAAAATAAAAAGAGAAAAGAAATGAAAATAATGAGATATGTGAAGAAGAAATTGTTACCATGATAAAAACAAGAACTAGGAGCAAGCACCCAAAAGCCAATATAAGGAGATAAGAATAGTTTGAAAGGGGAAAACAAAGAAAAACTCTTTGTGATATTATGAAGATAAAAAATTCTTGAGAGAGAGAGAGAGAGAGAGAGAGAGAGAGAGAGAGAGTAGCTCATTTACAATAAATCATAGGGTAGAAATGTGAGAGAGGAACATCTCTTTTATAGAGACAAAGAGAGGAGTTACCAAGTAACTCACAAATCTATGAATTCCAACATACATAATAGGTGTGGGCAAAGTGCCAAGATCCTCTTAAGGAGGAATATCTAATTTCCTTATTAAAGGAATTACAAAATATGGCATATCCTCCCACCTTGACTAGAGGACAAAATACATGTAGGGACTCCTTAGAATCTCCTAATTACATAAATGTAGGATACCTTGGTTTATCCTCAAATAAATAATTAAATACAACCAAGGAGAGATTAAATATTCTAACACCCCTGTCATGCCCAAACAATAAAAACATGAGTATTAAACTGTTAACACACATTCAGATTACATTTACAACAAGGATCACATTACAACGAGGTTTCAATCCCTTATTGGATTAAACCTTGGCTTACTCAATTCACATGTGTTTAGCCCTGGTTCTCCGCATAATTCCATGGTTCTCTTTCCTGCACACTAAACTCGAGCATTAGTAGTCCAAGATAATAAAATCACATGCAATATATATATTTTCAATTTAAAATTAGCAACATCAATCAATAGCAAGATTAAATTCCTAATTGAAATTTTCATACAGAAAAGTTTAAAACATACAGATTCCATAATCATCACGACATAACATCCATGAAATAATCAAGTCTAATCATGATTCGATCTTCTCATCAATTCACTTATCTAAACATATATAATCAAAAACAACCATCTGATCTAGGTCTAGTCCATATCAAAATGTAATCCACACAATATAATCATCATCATAACATAATATCTCGAGTCTCTGTCGGGATAATCAAAAAGTGTATCAATGTATCAAAACATAAAGTATCAAAGTGTATCAATGTATCAAAACATAAAGTATCAAAGTGTGATCAAGCTATAAGGCTGTGATGGTTCGGGGTGAGGCCTCACATCCTCTCCCACTAGGCATGAACTTCCTCTTGGAGTTCATCAAAAAGGTATGGGTACTGAGATCTCATCTGCGCTGCATCCTCCCATGAAGCCATGACCTCATCGTAACAATCCCACTAGACCTTAACCTGGTCCAGCTCTCAGCCTCGGAGTGCAAGGGTCCATCGGGCTATAATACGAATGGGCTCCAGTGCTAGCTGTCCGTCTGACTCCACCTGCAAGGCATCCAAATCTATAACATGAGACTCATCATAAATATATTTCCATAGCACAGATACATGAAACACATTGTGGATGTGTGACAGGCTGGGTGGCAAGGCTAGACGGTAGGCAACTGGTCCTATCCTCTCCAATATCTCAAAAGGTCCAACAAAGCGAGGTGCTAGCTTAGAGCCCTTTCCAAAATGGATTGGACTCTTGTGCGGGCGCACTCTCAAAAAGACCCTATCTCCAACCATATACTCACGATCAACCTGCTTCACATCTGCATATTTCTTCTATCGGTCCTGAGCCTCTCTAAGACGTTGTCTAATCAATACTACCTGCTGCTCCATATCCTTGACTAATTGGGGTCCAATAGATACTCTATCCTCAATCCTGTCCCAACTCAAGGGAGTCCTGCAAGGTCTACCGTACAAGGCCTGATATGGCGGCATACCTATAGAAGAATGGTGTCCATTATTATAGGCAAACTCAACCAGATGTAGGTATTCCTCCCACTTGACCTAATGGTCCATCACATACATACATAACATATCCTCTAGCACTTGGTTAACCCTCTCTGTCTACCCATCTGTCTGAAGGTGGTACGTTATACTGAAATTCAATCTAGTACCCAATGCTGCCTGTAACTCTCTCCAAAAAGATGATGTGAACAAGGAGTCTCTATCAAAGATGATCTTATGGGGAATGCCATGAAGTCTGACAATGTCCTGCAAAAAGACCTGAGCTACGTCTTGTGCTATGAATGTAGTACGCACGGGTGAGATGTGGGCAACCTTGGTCAACATGTCGACTGTCACCAAGATAGCATCATGGCAGCAAGAAGACATAGGGAGACCAACAATGAAGTCCATAGATATAGCATCCCACTTCCACTCGACAATCTCATGTGGCTGCAGGAGCCCACCTGGATGGTTGTGCTCTGCCTTCACTCTTTGGCACTCTAGACATCTAGCAACTATGCTGGAAATCTGTAACCTCATGCCTGGCCAATGATATAACTGTCTTAGATCGGCATGCAACTTCTTGACTCCCAGATGAGCTGCAAAAGGTGCTTTGTGAGCCTCAAGTACAATAAACTCTCGCAAGTCACCCGTAAAAGGTACATAGATGTGTCCCCTATGACATAGAAGTCCATTCGACTCTAAGGAATACTCTGCGAACCTCCCCTCAAGGGGTCTCTGGGAACGGATAAGCTGACAAATCTCTACATATAATCCATCCTCTGGCAAGTGATGCAAATGTGCTCCCTGAAATCTGTACTAGAATTCATAGATGAGATCTCATGTCGCCTCCTACTCAAGGCATCTGCAACTACATTCTCCTTCCCCTTGATGTAATGAACATCAAAATCATACTCACACAAAAAATCCATCCATCTCCTTTGCCTAGTATTAAGATTGGGCTGTGTAAAGATATATTGTAGGCTCTGGTGATCTGAATGAAGCTCAAATCAGTGACCTAGAAGGAAATGTCGCCATCTCACTAAGGCATGAACCACCGCTGCAAGTTCTAGGTCATGAGTGGGGTAATTAAGCTCATGAGTCTTTAGCTTCCTAGACTCGAAAGCTATAGGATGACCCTCCTACATAAGGACTGCTCCTAAAACATCTAATGAACCATCAGTATATACAAAAAAATCCACTGAAGGGTCTGGCACTGCTAAAATCAGTGCACTAGTGAGGGCTCTCTTGAGCTCCTAGAAAACTCTCTCACACTTCTCTGTCCATTCATACTTCTTCCCTTTCCTTTGAAGGGAGGTGATGGGATGAGCTACTCTAGAAAATCCTGCCACGAAGTGTCTATAATATCTTGCTAAGCCCATAAAACTTCTGACCTCTGTGACACTGGTGGGGGTTGGCCAATCCATAATGGCTCTAATATTCAATGGGTCTATAGAGATCCCATCGCCAGATATAACATGACCGAGATAATGCACCTCAGGTCTAAAGAAGGCACACTTTGACAAGCTATCATATAACTAATTCTCTCTCAAATGCTGCAGAACCTGTCTTAGATGCTCCTCATGCTCCTCCTCATTGCGAGAATATATCAAAATATCATCAAGGAACACTACCACAAATTTATCCAAGAACATACGAAATACTCCGTTCATGAGGCTCATGAACACAACGGGAGCATTCGTGAGGCCAAATGGCACTACTGTGAACTCATAGTGGCCATACCTCGTGTGAAAAGCGGTCTTATGGATATCACTTTCCACAATTCGTAATTGACGGTACCCCGAATTTAGATCTATCTTTGAGAACACTCGGGCACCCTGCAACTGATCAAACAAATCATCGATCCTGGGAAGTGGGTATCGATTCTTAATTGTTACTTTATTCAGCTGTCGATAATTAATGCACAGTCTAAGTGACCCATCCTTCTTCTTCACAAAGATTACTGGTGCACCCCAAGGTGACACACTAGGTCGGATATGCCCTTTCTCTAAGAGCGCTTCTAACTAAATCTTGAGCTCATTGAGCCTGTGTGTGGTCATCCTATACGGTGCTCTAGATATTGGCTCGACTCTTGGTATAAGATCTATGTGAAAATCCACTGCCCTAGGTGGAGGCATACCAGGTGGCTCAGTAGGAAATACATCTGCAAACTCCTAAAGAATAGGATAATCCTCAAGCGAAGGCTCCCCCTCTGAATCCTCCTCTCTATCACTAATGGTGATGAAAAATAGCCGACATCCCTTCCACACACACCGCCTAAGCTAAATAGTGTATGCACCCTAAAATGGTCACCTAGACTTTGGGCCCCATTTATTATTTTATAAATTTATCAAATTTCTGAATCAATGCTTTGGAATATTTTCAATTCAAATCAATTTCCTTGATCAAATTGTAAT
>MU224114.1:789388-819047 GCA_018584345.1 Thuja plicata
AAAAGGAGACCTCTCCTTCTCATTTTCATATTAGGTTTTCATAATATTGTTATGCTGCAGGTTTGGAGAGCAATTTTGGAGGAGAATTTGAGCACTCAAGATCTCTTCTTGTTTTCTTTATTCTTGCCTTCACGAATCCTCATATAGATTAGAATCATGTTTATTTCCATAGATTAGATTTGCATTCATATTTCCTTTCATAGACTAATACGCATTGTTATCATATAGAGAGATTTCATTTTTATGCATTTGAATCTCTCGTTTCATGGTGTATTTGCAATAGACACAACTAGGTCAATCTGAGGGCCTTCATTTTACATTTTTACACATCCATGACTAGAGAGCTATGGATCGATATTTGAGGCCTCGTTCTTGAGCACTCTCTCACTAAATGACCCATACCACCGCAAGTGTAACATGGTCCTCAGGTCTGAATCTGTACTCATTGTGTCCTGGGCTGCTGTGACCCTCCGGTCCTACTAGAGCCACTATATCCACCCCTAGAGGACTGCTGAGACCTAGCTGGCTATGCCTGAGGGGTCTGTGTCCTCTGATCTTGTTTGGAACCCTGAGAATCCCACTATTTGGGCTTAGAGCCCTGATAACCCTGTGAGTGCCTCTGTCTAGAATCCTGCTGAGATCTCTGTTGCTGAGACTTTTGACCCTTAAAGGATCCTGCTGAGTGATTCTGTTTCCCTTTCCAAGGGGGTCTCTTCTGTCCTGACTGCTGGGAAGAGGGGTTTCGGTGCTGCGACCAATCCTGGGATTCCTGTCTAGTACGGATATCCTTGGCTACAAGTGCCGTCTCAATTGCCCCTCTGAAAGTGGTGGGGAATGCTAGGCATACTATGCTCTAAAGAGACATATTAAGTCCCTTAATGAAACAGTGAATATGCAGTTTCTTATCCTTCATGTAATCAACATATGGAAGGAGCTCGAGAAACAGACTCTCATACTGGACCACTATGAGGCCTCTCTGCTGGAGATCATGGAACTCCTGTATCTGTCTCTATCTAAAATTCTCGGAGAGATACCTCTCTCAAAAATGGGCCACAAAAGTCTCCCAAGTGAGTGTGTCAATGCTCAATCCACCTATGGACACCTCCTGCTCCCACCAAGTAGAAGCCTTCTCCCGTAAGAGGTGGACTGCAACTCGTGCCTTTAGATTACTCCCATAAGGGTGCAATCCAAAACATCACTGTAAGCTCTATAACCAGGCCTCTGCTACTGACCCATCCAAGGATCCCAAAAACAAGGGTGGCTTGAGTCATAATAACTCTCGGATCTCATCTCCAACATCTCTAGGGGGTCTCTCCCTAGCATGTACCTCATGCTTGCATGGCAGTACAACCCAATGAACCGACTCACCCTCCTGATCATCATGACCCTCAATAGACCTGGGTGGGAGACTCCTGCTTCTCTCTCTGCTGACTGCTATATCATTTTCTGAAACATGTGCTTCCCTTTCTAGGATCTCCTGTTGAACTATAGGTGGTAGTCTCTGCTGGATTACCCCAATTAGATTCTGGAGAACATCCAAAATATCCTGGTTGGGGTTCGGTGGTGGTGGAGGTGGTGGTGGTGGATCCTCCTGTCCTACCCTCGCATGGGGAGCTCTACGACCTCTGCCCCGTCGGTTATTTCTGGTGACCGCAGGCATCCTACACAATGTTTTAAGTTTTGAATGAGTTGAAACATAATGGGTTAGGTTCCTAGTGTTGAAACCTTGCTCTGATACCAAAATGTCATACCCAAACAACAACAATATGAGTATTAAACTGTTAACACACATTCAGATTACGTTTACAACAAGGATCACATTACAACGAGGTTTTAATCCCTTATTGGATTAAACCTTGGCTTACTCAATTCACATGTGTTTAGCCCCGGTTCTCCGCATAATTCCATGGTTCTCTTTCCTGCACACTAAACTCGAGCATCAGTAGTCCAAGATAATAAAATCACATGCAATATATATATATTTTCAATTTAAAATTAGCAACATCAATCAATAGCAAGATTAAATTCTTAATTGAAATTTTCATACAGAAAAGTTTAAAATATACAGATTCCATAATCATCACGACATAACATCCATGAAATAATCAAGTCTAATCATGATTCGATCTTCTCATCAGTTCACTTATCTAAACATATATAATAAAAAACAACCGTCTGATCTAGGTCTATTCCATATTAAAATGTAATCCACACAATATAATCATCATCATAACATAATATCTCGAGTCTCTGTCGGGATAATCAAAAAGTGTATTAATGTATCAAAACATAAAGTATCAAAGTGTGATTGAGCTGTAAGGCTGTGATGGGTCGGGGTGAGGCCTCACAACCCCCCTTTAATCTTTACTTGGGGAGTTTACATCAATGGGAATTAAACCCAAATTTTACAATGAATTTGAACTGAATCTTTACAATACAATTTTATTGTCTTCAATTGGAGCTAAATCCAAGTCTTCAAGTAGTCTTCTTTAACCATGGGTACAATTGGTACTTCAAATTTGATAGAGCTAAGAGATTTGAATTGTGCCTTTGGAAGGGTCCATGATATACCACCTGAATCAAAGAATAGAAGAACCACAAGTAGATTTCCCATTTATGGGATCTACCCTTGATACAAAGTTTTTTACTTTTGAAAAGAAATTCATAATTTGTATCATAAAATAATTCAACTTTAGAGAATCTTTGAAAACTTTAAAATGAGATTAATGAGGGTTAGAAATGAATCCCTGAGCAATCATAAAAAAATGCAATGAAGCTAACATGATATCAAGGTAAACCATATGCTCAAAATATGAACGGAACAATGGAGGAAAAATAAACATAATCCAAGCTCTCATCTCAAAAAAAAAATACTAATGCATAAATGACCACAAACAAGGCCAACTAATAAAATCTGCATCAACATTGAATTAATCACATGGATATAGAAATTCCACTAATGAGTAATCCACTGCAAGTAAATGGGTAGCTAATCCACAACCTACATGACTCATGATCTAAGAAATGAAGAATGCAAACTCATCATCACATTAGTAAATTTCTAAGAGATATGAGAGAGAATAATCAATAATCGAGTAGAACATGTGACTCAAACACCAAATCAACCTATGATATGATTTGCCAAACATGTCTACAGTCATGAAATAAAATCAAATAACTATTAATTGTTGGTCCATTGAGGGGTGGTGAATCAATAAAAATAAAAATTAAACACTTAAAACTGAACTCACTGATTCACTCGGGAACACTGAATATAGTAGTAACCAATTCACCAATTCACCAAATAACTTAATAACTTAAACAACCATACATATCAAATATGTAAATCAATCATTCAAACTTAGTAACATCAGATTAACTCCATATTTAAATTAGTTGACACCAAATTTAATGAGGAAACCCAATTTGGGAAAAACCTCTGTGGGAATTGTGACCCACAATAAAATTGTACCCTTCTGAAGTACACTCGGTTAAGAACTTATCCTGTTAAAGATTACAAACACATTTTCTAAATGTGACCCTGTTAGGGGATTTACCTTAGATCTGTTAAGATCTTCACCCTGTTAGGAGTGGCCTTGTTAGAGGTCTTTAAACACTCTTTTGGAATGTCACCTACTTCTAGGTTTTACAAATAGGACGGTTAAATCCACTTGATTAAGAGATTTCTCTATTAAAAATACTAATAAGCAACAATAAAATTTGATCTATAAATATAGAAACTACCTTTTCTTGTGTTAGATCCTTTATGCTCAATTGAATACCGGCATCACATACTCCATTGATCTATTTCTCAGACTATAGATTCTTTAATCTTTGTATCTTTGTTCTACTCGGTAATTTTTTTTCTTGATCTTCTTCTTCTTCTTCTTCTCTGTTCAAGTCGCTAGCAACATTAACTCTGTTAATTTCTCATTATTTATATAGAAATCCTTTTTCCTCTTAATCTCCTTAATTATATTTTCCATCATTTGCGCTCCGTCATTCAATCATCTTCTTCATAAATCTCAACTTGGTAAACCACTTCACTTTTACCTTAGAACTTGAACTTTTCTTGGAACTCACATAATTTGGTTTAACCACTTGATCTTCACCTTAGATCTTCTCATTGAATTTTCACGTTCATAGATTTTCTAACAAAATTCATTTAATTCATATACTCATCTAGCTCATTATCGCTTCACATTAAATTTGATCTTATCATCATTTATAATCAATATCATGTACTCAGTAAAAATTTCTTTGCAACTCGATAAGTATCTTCATTCACTGCTTGATGTCTAACTCATCTTCGGTGCTCGATGCTTAACTTTCACTCAGTGTTTGGTAACTGTGACTAACTTACATAACTTTCTATATTTACCATCTGACTCGATCTAGCTCGGTAAAGTAACTCTTTTAGTCATAACTTCAACTCTTTGCAGTTTCCAACTTAATCAATCAAATGTACTGATTGTAAGGAAACTCAGGTGCGGAAACAACTTCCTACACTAATCTCTATAGGAAAGTATTGTGCAAATTCTTTTAAATCCTTACAATTTCAGATTCGTTAACTACTTTAACAAAGATATTACATCCACATACCATGCATATAGAAAATATAGAATGACACAATGATTTACCCTGGGGAAAACCTTTCGGTAAAAAATGCCAGCACTCCAAAACCTGCATAATGTATTATTTTCAACACAATGGTTACAACATACTTGCAATGCAAGTTCTTTTCAGGAGACAATCAACACACACAGACAAATCCAGTAGCACCAGATTATACCAACAATACACTCTTTTCATATCCTTTCCTGTAACCCTAAAAAATGCTTATATCATTGCGCTTTCCTTTTTAGGGCAACTTCCAAGGATAGCCGTATTAGGGTTTTACCATTCTCTGAGAAAATAGGAACCCAAACCCCACGATTTTGGAAGATTGTAAAGTACTCAACTTTATCAGTTGCCACATGTCTTACATGTCTTCACCTGTCATTGAAATCTCCTATAAATAGCTCTTACGTGTCATAGGAAACCGTCACAACCGTTTCAGCCATGATCTCCTTACACACAATTCAAGATGCTGACACATCAAGTGGAGTGACACATCAACATGCCAACTAGACATGTACAGTCACACTTAATTACATTATTTGCAAGAAATACATTTTACAAAACAAATAATAAGAATAGGAATTATCCAAGGTTGAGACACCTTATTCCTAACACTGATTCAATAACATATAATATATAGTAACAAACAACTATATCATCATTACTTCATCATTGTCTATTCTATATTTGTCACCCATTTAACTTCTCCGCTTAAGATATGGTAACGTAATAAAAACTAATTAATCAATTGCTTGACATCAATGACAAAACAATATCTAATCTAACCATTTCTACAATCATGATACTCGGTATCACTCGATCTTCATCATCCCCATCAGATCTTCATCAGTTGATTAACATTAACGAGATAAGAGATATAAACAAATATAATGAGAAACTTTAACAATTTGATATTTGCTACCTTTCATTAGGATGAAAAATAATTGGATAGATCATACTTAATACGAAGAGATGTTAATCCAAAATTGAAAAGAAACTAATGACATATGTTATATAATAATTTATTCTGAGAATTATGAGTGTTAAAACAACATATTGCCTTGCAAATATAAGAGAAATTCAACAAAATTCAAGAAGGATTTTAAGAACATCATCCTCAGAATGAGGAAAAAAGATCAAGTTGATAAACATCAACTGAAGTAAGTGTGTACCAATCAGTGGATGGAGGGAAACTCCATGGGCCCCTACAAAAGATAAGGTAACTAAGATCTAGATAAAATGAAGACCTTGTAAAGTTAACCTTGAAAAATGGGTACCCTACACAACTTACAAAAAAATGGAACAATGAGCATATAAATAGATGGTATGAAAACCATAAAAATGCAACTAAGTGCATATAAATAGATGGTATAAAACCATACTAAGATTAATATAAATTCATGATAATCAAATGAAATCAATAATGATACTCATGAAGGCAATATTGTTAGATGAATCATAATACTTGAAAAAACTAAAATAAGCAATGACATAGTTTGCATCAGATAGCACATATTCTAAAGAAAATTGGATATAAAGTTAACATAATTGAAAGAACATGAACAAAATATAGCTAAAAGAAAAGAAATTACTCCCTTTGAAAATAATTTTAGTTTCATGCTAAGGAGAAGTAACATTGGAACCCGGGGTTGAATCTGAAACATCTAACGGGTTAGAAACGAACTGAAAAAGCATGACAAGGTTGATTACCATTATTCTTCTTATAATGAGATGGTTGATTATTTTGATTCATAGGTTTCTTATCTTTTTGCTTTTTAAAATAATTTTGAGTCACATGACCATCTTTCCCACAACAGGTGCAATGGGGTCTTGTATTTGAACCATTCTTATGATTGTTATTATTTGGATTATTGTTATGATTATGATTATGATTATTATTAGATCTAAAATGAGTTTGATTCTGATTTTTAGACATAAATGCAAGTTTAGTAAACTTAAGAGTTCCAAATTGAATAAAATTTGCTTCCTCTTGACACAATAAAGTTTGAAAGACAATATAGGTTAATAAAGAGGCTAAAGTAGGAATAACAAGTTGAGAATGCACATTAGTAATAAATTGATGAAATTGGCTAGGAAGACATTTTTAAAAATGATATGAATTAAATGAAGATCAGTTAAAGTTAATCCTAAACCATGCAATTGACTTCGAATAGAATCAAACTTAAGGAAAAAATCATCCATAGTTTTAAAGTCGATATACCTGAGATCCTCCAATTGATCTTGGAGTTGAATCTTTCTAGATTTATTCAAACTATCGTAAGTGTTTTTCAGAGTAGCCCAAGCTACACGCGCTTCAGCATAATGAGAAATTAAAACATGTAAATCAGGATTTAAAGAAATGCCAATTAGGCAAAGTGTCTCCTCATTTTTAACATTCCTAGTGTCTTTTTCTGCTTGAGTAGTAGTTGAGGGAGGAACAAAAGTAGGATCAGTAGCAATGTCTAACATATCTTTGAAATAGAAGATAAACAATATGTGGGTTTTCCAAGCATGATAATTTGTGTTATTTAACTTAATTTCAAGAATAAGAGTTGACATGTTTTTAACAAGAAGTAAAAAATAAAAAAATAAAAAATGTTAAGATAATACCATATGGCCTCAGAAACAGTGATTAATAACCTCCAAACAATACTAAAATTAAATTTAACTTAATGTTAATAAATGTTTAAGTGATTAAATAATGATAAACATAAAATTAAATCTTGAATTGGATTATAAAAAGGTGTAAGAAAAATGTATTAATGTTGAAAATGAACTAATTAAATAAAGACATTTAAATTTTCATGAAAATAAGAGTGATGAATTTTTTTTTTAATAGCAATTAATATACTAACGAAAGAAGTGAAATACAAGATATTATTATAATAATAACAAACCAAAATTAGAAGCAGACCTATGCAGACAAAGCAGAGGAGTTACAAGCTAAATTGAAGTAATACCAACAACAATAGTAGAGAGACCAGAGATTGACCATAAAATAGATGAGGAAGACTGCAAAACAAATGACTAATAACCTGCACATATGAAATTGAGCCTGCTAACAACTAAAACTGGGGCAATGAACAAGAGCAGTGAGTGGTTAAGGGAGGAAGAGAAGCAAAGGAAGGATAAGAAGCAACCTTGCTATGAAAGGAAGGAGTAGTGAAGCTACGAGGGAAATGGAGGAGTTGATGCATGGTAAAGACAATAATTAAACACAAAGGCTATGAAGGGAGGGGGCTAAGTTGCACATGAGAAGCAACTAAATCCTTGCTGCGTGGGGTTTCAAAAAACACTAGACAAGAACAAACACCAATCAAGATGCGTATATGAGGTTGATAGGTAAGCTACTAACATGGAGGAAGGAGGTTGGGATGTGGTTGGGAGCTGCTGCAAGAGGGAGGGGGAAGGATCAACTTGGCTACATGAGAGAAGGGAGGGATAAGGGTTGCGCAAGGGAGACAAACAACAAAGGAACGGTGACAAGGATGGAAATGAGAACATAATAGTAACTAGTTTAAAATTATTTAAGATCAAAGAAAAATAAAAAAGATATAGGGAAACCCTACAAAGGCAATTAGTTAGAAAAAAATGGAAAATAACCAGAGCAAGCTACCAGAGCAAAATGAGAGAGATTTAAGAAGAAAACCAGAGATAAAACCAATGTCTAAACCTGCAATACAAGTGTATAATTGATATATGAATAATGAATGATCAATGTAAACCTTCAAAACAAGCACAATGAATATAACCTGGATATGCAAATATTACAAACTGATGACTATAAACCTGTAAATAAAATATAGGTTACACAAAAACCTGTAAGTCAGAAAACCAGATTTTAGCAATGCGAATGCATAGAAAAAACATGCAAATAGAGATATTTAAACCTGTAAACAAGGTTTTTTTTAAAAAATGATTAGATTAAAACCTGCACAAAATGAGAGAAATATAAATATGTTACACCTTATGGTTTTCCCGATAGAGGTGAAAATGAATACATTGTGCAATGGGTTTGGTTAAAACCAGTTAAACCCCCCCAAAAAATTCAAATGCAACTCTTTGGTGACAAGTTGACCAAAGACGATTAGAGAAATAAGAATGCAAAAGCTGCAACAAAAGAGTTAGCAATGAAGCTCAAGATTCTATCTGAAACAAGAGTCTCCAAAGGTGTGCTCCAAAGAATGGAAACCTTCAACACTACACTCAAACAAGGATTAACAACCCAAGATTTGATACAACGTAAGAAAAAGAACAAGAGCAAGGAAATGAAAATAATCCAAGAGAGATATGTGAAGAATAAATTTTTGCCATGAGAAAAAAGAAATAGGAGCAAGCACCCAAAAGCCAATACAAGGAGACAAGAAGATTTTGAAAGGGGAAAATAAAGAAAAACCCCTTGTGATATTATGAGAGAGAGAGAGAGAGAGAGAGAGAGAGAGAGAGAGAGAGAGAGAGAGAGCTCATATACAATGANAAGATTTTGAAAGGGGAAAATAAAGAAAAACCCCTTGTGATATTATGAGAGAGAGAGAGAGAGAGAGAGAGAGAGAGAGAGAGAGAGAGAGAGAGAGCTCATTTACAATGACTTATAGAGTATAAATGTGAGAGAGGAGCATATCTTTTATAGAGATGGGGAGATGAGTTAACAAGTAAATTACCAATATATGAATGCCAACATCCATAATAGGTGTGTGCAAAGTGTCAAGATCCTCTTAAGGAGTAATAATTAATTTCCTTATTAAATGAATTAAAAAATATGACATGTCCTCTCACTTGGACTAGAGGACAAAATACATGTAGGGGTTCCTTAGAATCTCCTAATTACATAAATGTAAGATACCTTGGTTATCCTCAAATAAATAATTAAATAAAACCAAGGAGAGATTAAATATTCTAACAATATTAGTACTTAATATGAAAACAACTTGAAGGTTGAAAATATGCACCATTTATTTGATGAAGATAAGATCAACCTGACTAATAACTTTCTAGTCAAGATTCAATGGAGAAGATCTAAAATCAAAAGTAGTACAAAGATCATTTAAAGGTGCTATTCCTTGGTCCCTTAGACTACTCAATCTCATGGGTCTCATAAAAATCATTCATTAATTTTAGATTATGGCATATGATCAAATCTAGTGGTGTTCATTTTGATGATACTCAACACAAAGTGAATTTTTTATAAATTATGTAAATTTGTGGAAAGTATCATTAAGGATATTTTTGTATAAGTAGAGGTCAATAGAAAGTTAAGTATTTTCATATTTCCCTCTTGCACCTTATCTTTTTTGATTGTCTTTGAATCCTTATAATACACTCTCTAACACACTAAAATGGTCCTAATGTTAAAATTTATGTTCTACCTAATAATAATGAGATCTTCAACATACAATTTGATGAGGAGACAAGCTTGTTTCCTATTTGTTGAGAAGTGAGTTCGATAATGTGTTAGAAAGACTCAACGTCTATTATTTGGTATCCAACACAAATATTCCTTATAAAGTTGACTGTATTTAGTTGTTATTTTGGTCCTTCTTGTAATGGAACCTTCACTTCAAGATTTCTAGGTTAGGGTTATTATGAAATTGAGAAAAAGAACAACAAATGAAAAGGCCATTGTTATACCTAGCTAGTAGAGAATATTTGTTGTTAGGAATTTTTGTTCTTTTTCATCATCTATTATTTTCTTTATTGGAATTTTGCTGAATTTATAGATTGAGATAAATTAAATGATAATCAAGATTTTTTAATGATCACATAGGAAGGGAAGCCAAAAAAGGTATGTGATGGAAATAACCTTTATTGATATAAGCGTGTATAGGGGAAAATGGTGAGCAATGCTAAGGTAGATATCACTCACCAAGGTCCTATGGTATACATTGGGAAATAGACAAACCCAACCTCTTTGTATCTAAGCTTGATTAGCATAACCCAAGATGAAGGGATGCAAATGCAAAAACTAGGTGCAAAGGGAGGAGCATACAACCTATTTCCACTATTAAGGAATTAATGCATTTGCCTAATTAATTAATGAACAAGTACATATCTAGAAAGTAGCTGAAACAATTGATGCAACAACATATTTGAAAGAAAAAGCAAGAAGGAAGAAATATTTGTGCACCTTGGAAGGGATTAGGAGGTTATGAGCCTTGAAACTACAATTTTTAGTCACTGTGGTGTTGCAGACTGAAACAATTATGGATCTGGAACCCTGGCACCTGTAACTTCTGACTGTGAAAATTTGAGGCCTCCACAAACAAGTCAACTTGTTAGGTACAAGTCAAGATTCTTGACTACACCCCTCTATTGGAAACTATGTACTTTCTGATTATGATCTTTGAGTTAACCCCAAAAATACTCAAATCCAACTCTGCAGATCCCAAAACCTATTCTTGAACACATAAATAAAAGGAAATTGTTTGTGGAAAGGATCTTGACCAAGGAGAGCCCCAATTTAGGAATTAACCTTTAAATTGACAAGTAAAATGAAGATCTGAAAAGGAAAGGAAGGTAAATGTTTGATTCACCTTGTATAAACCCTCATGAACGGATGTAGCAATCACACAAATTCATGAAGATGCTTGCATTTGAACTTGGAATGGAGATGTAGTAAGATCAAGGATATCCTCACCAATGCATGAGATCCATAATCACCATCTCTAAATCATGAATTTAGTTATACCACTTAAAGAAGTAACCTCCTTGCGCCTCTTGATAAGCTCTCTACTTGGCCATCATGGGAGAGAAATATTGCATCAAAGGAAGGAGATTGATATGCTTGAATAGATCTAAGAAGAAGACTTGGAGACCTTGGATGGATGCCTTACCTTCACCACTTGAATGATTCAATACTTATCCTTGCATATTATTGACACAATTACTTGATAATTGCTACTTGATTTTTTTAGTTTTTTTAGTTACAAAATTAGGGGATAAAGCATCCTTTTATACCAATTTTGAGATTCAAATGTGGACAGGCTAACCTAGAAAATGAAATGAACAAGACATAGAAGAAGGGTCCCAACATCTTGCTCCAGGCCCAAACAAGACAGATCTATAGGGGTGAAGTCTAAGCTCGACCTCATCCCTAGAGGTGTAGTAAAACTTTGACTGTACCCCTTGGTAAAAATGCCTAGGGTAGGGTGGAGACCTATTGGGAGATGTGAAAAAGAAGCCAAGAAAAAGAGAAAAAAGTGGGCATAACCGATAGTTAGATATTGAAATCACAAAAATGGGGTTAATATGCCCTAAAAGACATCCAATTATGGGTGCTAAATTTTTAGGACAATACATTTAGCCCCCAATTTAGTAGGATTCTAAGAAAAAATAATGCTCATAGTAAATTAGAACTGATACAGAGGCATGATCTCATCAAGGCTAAGGAATAAGAAAATATCAAGCCCCCAAGTGACTTAAGTTCTTATAGAATCTAAAAGCAAGATAAGAGAAACATTATGTGTGTGTGTGTGTGTGTGTGTGTGAGAGAGAGAGAGAGAGAGAGAGAGAGAGAGAGAGAGAGAGAGAGAGCATGCTAGCAGGCTAGCTATGTAGTTCTTAGGTGATCCATGAAAACAAAAGCAGAAAAGAATTTGAATGTCAATTCCACCTATACAAGGCATGCACACAGAGTGGCTTAAAAGAGAGACCAGGCATGTGAAAATGCATTGTCTTCCACATGGATTAAAAAAATGCAATCAAGCATTTCAAAAAGCATTGTGTTTCACATGGATAAAAAAAGAAAAGCAGATCATGCACGTGGAAAATCATTGGCTTCTACATGGATCAAAATGAAAGGGAGATTGGGTATGCAAAAAAGCATTGTATTCCACATGGATCAAAAGGAAAAAGGAGATCAGGCATGTGGAAAAACATTGTATTTCACATGGATAAAAAGGAAAGATCAGGCATATGGAAAAACATTATCTTCCACATGGATCAAAGGAAAAGATCAAGCATGTGGAAAATCATTGTCTTCCACATGGATCAAAAGGAAAGATCAGGCATGTGGAAAAGTATTGTCTTCCACATGGATCAAAAGGAAAAGCTAACATTAAACCACGGTGAGTGTGTTCAAAGTGAGCAGAGTGTATACCCCCATGCTAAAGCAATTGCAAGCACCTTAATAGGAGCAATAACTTTAACGAAGCGTACATGCGTCCACTAGAGACATTTCCACTGTGAAATTCCCCCAAGTAGGAAAAAATCAAGGGAAATAAAGACATGACAAAGATAAAGTGCATGGAAGGGATATAATAACTCTGGGGTCAGTAGGTCATATGATAACTCATGTATATCATAATTATGTCAAAATGAGTTGTCATCATCCCCCAAAGTTAGGAGAACTACAAGCACAATGGAAAAATGACACATAAGAGTCACAAAGGAGAGTCTTTTTAGGCATAATTGTGGAGACCCCCCCAAAAGAGAAAGGTTGCTATCGCTTTTCATTGTCACCAAGCATACAACACAAAGACACATTAACGAACAATTGCACATGAATTACATAATATGAAATGACATATAGGAGAAGAGAGATACAAATAGAAGAATGTTTATGACATTGTGATTCCTTAATCACCTTGTTCCAATGGAGTAACAAGGGTTATTTAAAGAAATATAAACAAAATAGAGAGTAGGTAGAGAAACACTGGGGAAGCACAACATGACAAACATGTAAACACATAAAAGGAATCCACCGCGCAAGAGGAGCTAATCAAGCGTATCGCCTGCCTCCCCAAATTGTTCTATAATGTTTTGAGATGGTGGGAAACTCAAAAGAGGAGAAACATCAAGCACAATAGACGGAACAATGTGAAGTTATAAACAAGGACCATGTTGTAAAGATAGGTCATTGTGTTTGTCACCATGATTGATGGAGAATTGCTGCGAAAACTTGTTAGGAAAATCATGATCAAGATCTATAATCTCACAATAATTAGAATCAATAACACCATGTGTATCATTTTTAGGAATATAAATGTAATCATCAAGAGTATCTTATTCATCTAGATTAATTTTAATAGATTCTAATATATGAATTGAATTATCATGTTTGCACATTTTTCTCTTTTTCAAATCTATTTCCTCCTTGGGCTCAAGCATGGGTTAAACAAGAGGAATGATAGAATGAGAGGGTGTATGAGGAGGAGAAACATTTTGAGAGGAATGCTGGTGATATCTAGTATGATGGTTATGATGACAGTTATGAGAATGATGGTTACACAAAGTTTTGTTTGAAATAGGTTGAGGTTCAGGATCAATGACCATAGGGACCTTTTCTTCTTTAGGAGGAATAACTGGAGGATCCCCTCTAGGTTGATGTATATGATGTATGCAAGAAATCAAAGGTATATAAAATGTAGGAAGAAGTCCAAGATAAAAGGATGGAAGAACCTTAGGTTTTCTAAGTTCACAAATCTTCTGGATTTTATAGGTTTGATATGAATAGAAAATGTTATCAGGATGAGGCTGAGTTGGTTGAGGTATGGAAGGCCAAAAGAAATCCAAGTCAAGAGAATCTCTAGAGACTGAAGGTTTGTAAAGGCTATGGTTAACTTTCATAATTTATCCATTATGAAGGAATTTAATACATTTATGGATAGGAGATACCACAACACTCATGGATGTAAGCCAAGGAGGTCCTA
The DNA here is from genome assembly GCA_018584345.1 of Thuja plicata. Lineage (NCBI taxonomy): Eukaryota > Viridiplantae > Streptophyta > Pinopsida > Cupressales > Cupressaceae > Thuja > Thuja plicata. The sequence goes on from MU224114.1 coordinate 803,656, forward strand.
GTTTGACTTGAAATTGATCTTAGGTTTGGATAATAGTAAAGGTAACATCTAAATCTTTACTACCAACTTCCACAGGAAAGGATATGGAACCATGAGAAGGATAATGTAAACTATTACATGTTTGAATCATCATGGGGGATTCATCATAAACATCATGCTGTAATCATCTACTAAAAATATGTTCTTTAGTTATCACATTCACCATGCAATTAGGATCAATGAGGACACCACGGGAAGGAATACCATTGATTTTCACAACTATGTATAAAGGACCATCAAGAGATTTGATTATTTTAGCAAGATCAAAGGTAATGCAAGGATCAAGGTATGATTTGGGTTGGACTTGTTCAAAAATACTGACAACATGACTAGGATCATCAATTTTTATATGATATTCAACAGGTTGAGAAGATGATGAAGGTTTGGTTGACTTAATAGTGTTGGTGGTATGATATGGCAAAGGATTAGTGTAAATTTACAAATTTTGATTGGGAGGTGCCACAGATTTATTTCCTTGGTCATTGAAACCTTTAATAAATATATAAAATTGGAGTCAATAAGGTCTCGTATCTCAGATTTAAAATGGAATTATTTTTCAGTATCATGTACATGTTAACGATGGTATTGGCAAAAGGATTTTTGGTCAAAGAATTTGGAAAAGGTTTGGAAGGATAAATTGGTTTGATAGGAGAAAGTGTTAAATTTTTAGAATTAATCAAATTAAACATCACATTATGTAAAGATTCATAAAGTTGTGTAAAGTTACAAGATGTTTTAAAAAAAGATGACAACGGAGCGACACCTTTAGATGCTGCTACCACCTGTTAGTCAACATTGTTGGATGTGTTAATTTTTATGAATTTATTTTTTTTCTAAATTTTGTTGAAATTATTTGAGGTGAAATCACTCTTATCAACATGATCCATTGGAGTGTCATTCTCAAATAGACTCACTTGAATTTTATAATTATGAAGCACTTCATAAAGTTGGGTAAAGGAAGAGAATTCCGAACGCAAAATCTTATCTCTAATGTATTTTTGTAAATTAGAAATAAAAATGCATTGACCATCCTTATCAGGCATATGATTATAAATCTAAGCATGCAAATGCTTAAACCTACCAATAAAATCAGTCACTTTTTCTTTAATACCTTGTTTACAATGCATTAAATCAGTTAAGGAAATTTGAGAACCAATTTCGTTTTGAAATTGTTGGATAAAATAATTATCAAGATTGTGAAAAGAATCAATATAATAAGGGGGTAATGAACAAAACTAGTGTAAGGCCTTATCTAGAAAGGTCCCAGTGAACAAATTTGTCATAAACCTTTGATCGTGAGAGAAATCACTACACAATGTTTGGAATGTTTTGACATGAGTAAAATGATCACCCTTTCCATTACAAGTCTCAAGATGATGAATATTCATGTAACATGGGATAAAATATCAGAAGATGTATAAATCCAAAGGACTAGAAATGTCACATGTAGGAATGTTGAATTTGGATTGCGTCAAGGAAGCAAGTTGTTATTACAAAGAAGACACAGTTTGAGCTAAATTGTTGATGGTTGGATCATTATAATGAATTGTAGGAAGAGATGTGTTGGAAGTGTTTGGGACATTGTTGGATATAGTGGGAATGATGGGATATGAAAAGGGAACACTATGATAAGTGGGTGTGGTTGTAGGCAATGAAAGACTTGGCATACTTTAAGAAAAAAGAGGAGCACTAGGATTAGGAAGGCTCACATGAATAGGATTGGAAGGTTGAAATGAAGTTTCTATGATAGGTGGAGAATAACTAGAAATGGAAATAGGATTGGAAATTTCAACACTGGTAGGAGGTTGAGTGTATCCTATCTCTTGAGTAGTTTTTTGAATGGGCTTAACATTGATATGAACAATTTGGGATAAGGAACAAAGGAAATCAATATCATGCTCATCATTTTGCATGTATTTAATTAAACCACCAATAAAGGCTAAAGCTTTAGGATTAGATTGTTCTTGAATTAACCAATGTTCAAATTTTTCCATGTCCGTGGAGAGATTTTGGATTTTCTTTGGAGAAAATCTTAAGGATTTCTCTTCATCATGAGAAGAGTGAGAATAATTATTCTCAATAGATGGGGGAAGTTCATTGTTATGCATGTTTGTCTCACCAAGATTTGGAAAGAGAGAAGGCTTGTGTTTAAAGGAACTCATATGTCTATGAATTTTCCTAATCTAAATACTATATGACGGACTAAAACTAAAAATGCTCATGAAATAAATGAATGAAAGGGAAATGTAAAAGATGTGTGTTTGAAACTAGGAGATCTAATGTCATGTAAAACATAATAGTAATGTAGATCTAACCCAATTTTATGATTAAAAGAATTAATGTGTTGTTTGATTAAGAAAATATCCTAATTCATAAATGGTAGCAAAATTATGTAAACACATACTACCAAGATCTAGATATCAAATGCATAAATAATTCACATAAAAAGAGCATCCAAAAATCACATCAAAAGAAGGTATCTTGTGTTAGGTTCACCAATATTTATATGGAGAACTCAAGCGTATAATATAAAGATCATCCAATAATCAAATCAAAAGGTAATATGCATGGAAGCGATGGTTAACCAAAATGGACAGGGGAAAATGGTGAGAAATGCTAAGGTAGAGATCACTCACCAAGGTCCTATGGTATACATTCAGAAATAGACAAATCCAACCTCTTTGTATCTAAGCTTGATTATCATAACCCAAGATGAAGGGATGCAAATCGAAAACGTAGGTGCAAGACGAGGATAAGACCTATTTCCTCTATTAAGGAATTAATGCATTTGACTAATTGACTAATGAAAAAGTATAGATCTAGAAACTACCTAAAATAAATGATGCATGAATATATCTAAAATAAAAATGCAAGAAGGAATAAATATTTGTGCACCTTGGAAGGAATTAGGAGGTTATGAGCCTTAAAATTATAATTTCAAGTCACTGTGGTGTCACAGGCTGAAACAGTTATGGATTTGGAACTTTGGCACCTGTAACTTCCAATTGTGAAAATATGAGGCCTCTAGGAAAAAGTTGACTTTTTAGGTACAAGTTGAGATTATCGACTACACCCCTTTGTTGGCGACTATGTACTTTATGATTTTGATCTTTGAGTTAACCCTAAAAATGCCTGAATCTAGCTCTATAGATCCTGAAACCTATTCCTGCACATAGAAAGAAAGTTAAATTATTTGTGGAAAGATGCTTGCCTTGGTCAAGCCCTAGTTTAGGAATTAACCTTGAAATTGACAAGAAAAATGTAGACCTAAAAATGAAAGGGAGGTAAATGTTTGATTCAACTTATATAAACCCTCATGAATGGATGTAGCAATTGCAAAAATTCATGAAGATGCTTGCATTTGAACTTGGAAGGGATTTGTAGGAAGATCAAGGATATCCTAACCAATGCATGAGATCCACAATCACCATCTCTAAATCATGAATGTAGTTATGCCACTTGAAGAAGGAACCTCCTTGTAACACTTGAGAAGATCTCTACTTGGCCATCATAGGGGAGAAATCTTGCATCAAAGGAAGAATATTGATATGCTTGAATGGATCTCGAAAGAATATTTGGAGACCTTGGATGGATTCCTTGCCTTCACCACTTGAATGCTTCAATGCTTATACTTGCATAATATTGGTACAATTGCTTGATAATTTCTACTTGATTTTTTTAGTTTTTTTTTTAATTTACAAAATGAGTGGATAGAGAATCCTTTTATACTAATTTTGAGATTCTAATGCGGGTAGACCAAACTAGAAAAAAAAATGAAAACTACATGAGAGAATGGTCTCAACATCGGGCTTTATGCCTAAACAAGGAAGACCTATAGGGGGTGAAGTCAAAGTTCAACCTAACCCCTAGGTAAAAATGCCTAGGGAAGAATGGAAACCTATCGAGAGATGTGAAAAATAAGCCGGGAAAAAGGGAAAAATGGACACAATCGACAATCAGATCTCAAAATCACCAAAATTGGATTAATAGGCCCTAAAGGACATCCAATTATGGGTGATAAATTTTTATGATGATATTGGCACAGTGAAAGGTAGGTAGAATCCCCAAAGGAGATGTCCAAGCCCCTAGTTAAATAACAACACAATGGAATCACAACAGGAAACCAAGATTTGATAATAATCTAAAATCTTATCCATAAACAATTGATTACATGTAATGTGTCAGGTTGTAAGGCCTTCCCAGTTACGAACAATTAAAAAGAAAATAAAAATTTTGCAAGATCCCTCAAGATCCAACTCAACCCTAACTCTAGCTAGTAAGATCTATAACAACATGCCACAACAATCTGGTAGAAACATCTAGCAAGATCTAAACTTGTGCACACAGGCCCCCAAGCAATATTCTTATTCCTAAGCCTTAGCCACTAGCTCTGGTCACAAATTTGCAACTCCAGGCTTCTCCTATACTCTCATACTCATCTTCCTTTATTCTCCATGTTCATCTACAACTCTACCCCAACCCTCTTTATATACTAGCATGACCACAAGTCGACCTGTTGCCAATAGAAACATCTAGAAGCAAAATAAATACAAAATGCCTTAAGTTGGATTAAAACACTTATTAAATGCATATAGGATAAAGATACAAGACCCAAATAGGTCCACACACATCCTCACAATTGATTAGCATCACAATCACACAATACACATATTAAATGCACCAAATTGGCCTCCCAAATCTGCAAGAACACCAAAAATGTCGAGTGCCAACAACCATCATCCAAGCATTGCTAAGCATCAACAAACCAACAAGCATTACCGAGCAACCAACACATGCCGAGAAATAGTATGTGTTGATTCCTACATCAACTGAGCTCCTCAGGCATCACTGAGCATAGGTTCTGTCGAGCACTAGAGTTTTCTAAGTTCTTCAGTGACTGAGCCTCCCATCAACAACTGAGCCCCTCGACCAACACTACAACCAAGAAAAAATACTCCAAAAATATCAAAGAACACCAACATGAAGGATTTCCAACTACCTCAGGATGCTCCTACATCAGACACCCTAGGTGTGAAAAGGTGTTCTTAAAGGCTATAAGAACATCTTACGGGATTCAACATATAAACCCTAAACTGGTTCTTCACATACATGTCCTCCAAGTCTTCAAAACTCTTACCCTAGATCCAATTCTTCTTTCTTTATCTTCTCAAGTCTTTCCTTGACAATCTACAAGTTTGTTCTCCATACTAACCTTGAACCCTTTTAGAATCCTTCAACTCAACTCAGCTCCCAAAGCTCAGGTTCCTCCTACCAATTTATTCATTCTATAAAGGAATCAGTGAAAACTTCCTACCATCCTTCTCAACAGAAAACACATTCTTGAAACAATCATGCACAACCCTGCAATCATAGTGCCAAGGTCTACCAATAAATATGTGACAGGTAATCATGTCCACAATATCACACAACACTTAATCCTTATATTGGCCAATCTGAAAGTCAACAAGACATTTTTGCCTCACTTCCAAAGCATGTACATCTTGCAACCAACCAATCCTATAAGGACAAGGATGTCTCACTCTTTTCAAACCAATTTTTTGGACCATCTTCTCAACTAAAAGGTTATCCGTACTACCACCATCCACAATCACATTGCATATTTTACCAGCAGACTTACAATGAATCCTGAAAAAATTACTCCTTTGACAAGGTTCCAGTACTTTCTTACCAAACAATACTTGCCGAGCCAAAAAATTGTCTCATCCCTATTCAGGTTCATTCACCAAGTCTTTAGCTCAATATAGAAGCTCTTTGGTCACCAGTATCCTAGGACATTCATAATCTCTATGTCCTTCTTCACCGCAAAAAAAAAGTACCCTTAAAGGAAACCTTACCTATACTCTTCCTTGGCTCAATAGGTTTTGGTTAATCTTTAGCAGCTGACTTATCATTGATCGAGTGATCTTGTTTCTCCTTCCCTCAGGATCCACCTTGATGTTTCGTTTTCAACTTATCTTTTTCCTTCAAAGCATACTGATAAGTATCCTCAACCAAATCAATCTTTAGCATACCAATCTCATCCTGAATATTGAATCTCAAACCATCAATATACCAAGCTACCTTTTCCTTGGAAATTTCTCTATGGCCAGACTGAATAGTCAACTTATAGAACTCCTTGATATAATCCTTCACAAAAAAATCCTTCTATTTTAGATTCTGCAACATCTTAAACAAATCAAGTTCATAGTCAACTGGTATGAACTTAGCCTTTAACTTAGTCACCATCAATCTCCATGTAGTGATCTTGAGTTCACCTTCTTCTTCTCTATCTCGCTGCAATTTTTTCCACCAAAGAGCAGCATGTCCTTTTAGCTTATTCTGTGCCAATATTACTCTGAGTGGATCACCAATATCCTCTAACTCAAAGTAGTCTTCCAATCAAAAATCCAATCAATAAGGTCTTTAGGATTCAAAGTACCTGAGAAATTAGAAATATCCATCTTATGCTTCAACTTTAGTCGAGTTCCAGATCTATCCAATCGACTAGCTTTGTTATCCATAGATCTTTCCACACGGTCAGTTCTATCCTCTCCACTAGATCTACCAGCTTCAAAGTCTTCAAAAATTTCCTCATAACCATCCTCAGTGCCCACATTCTAAGGTACATAGTCATAGCCCTTATGATCTCAGTGATCATGTCATTCTTCATCAAGTCCATCTTAGATCTGAAATCTACTTTAACCTTCTCTATAATCCTTGACTTCACAACATCACACAGGTCTACAATCTCCCTAGGGTAATCTTCCTAGAGGAATCTTCCAAGATCTTCACAAACCCAAGGAAATAAATTACCAACTTTCCCAACCCAAGGTCCTAGTGCAAACTTCCTCACCCTTGACGATCTGTCCACACACTTAGGGACTTCAAGCTCTGATACCACCTAGTGCAGTGCAAGGTAGGGAAAATCCTTAAAGGACATGTCCAAGCCCCCAGCTAAATAACCACATAATGGAATCACAATAGGAAACCAATATCTGATAATAATCTGAAATCTTATTCATAAACAAATGATTACATGCAATGTGTCGGGCTGTAAGGCTTTCCCGGTTATGACCAATTACAAAAAAAATAATAGTTTTTCAAGATCCCTCAAGATCTAAATCAACCCTAACCCTAGTTTTCTAGATCTGTAACAACAAGCCACAACAATCTAGTAGAAACATCCAGCAAGATCTAAAATTGTGCACACATCCCCAAGCAATCTCCCATTTCCTAAGCCTCAGCCACTAGCTCTTCTCACAAATTCACAATTCTAGGCTGCTCCTATGCTCTTCTACTCATCTTCCTTCCTTCTCTTTTTTCATCTACAACTCTACTCGAGACCTCCTTATATACTAGCATGCTCACAAGTCAGCATGTTGCCAATAGAAAAATCTATAAGCAAACTATATACAAAATACCTTAAGTCGGCTTAAACCACTTATTAAATGCATAGGATAAAGATCCAAGACCCAAATAGGTCCACACACATCCCCACAATTGATCCACATCATGATAAAATTCTATACATATTAAATACACCAAGTCATCCTCCCAAATCTACAAGAACAAAAAAACTGTCGAGTGCCAACAACCACTAGCCAAGCATTGTCGAGCATCAGAAAACCATTAAGCATTATCGAGTAACCAACACATGCCGAGAAAAAGTATGTGCCAAGCCCTACAATGACCATTCTCCTCATGCATTTCTGAGCATAGATTCTACCAAGCATGAGAGTTTGCCAAGTTCTTGAGTGACCAAGCCTCCCATCAATGATCAAGCCTGTTGACCAACACTACAACTGAGCAACAACACTCTAACAAGATCAAAGCACACCAACATGTAGGATTTCCAACTGTGATGTGGGAAATATGGAGATCTTTAAATAGGGTTTTGAACAATGGGTATTTGCACATAAAAGAAACCCTATGCTACATTTAACCACTTACATTTAATTTTAATGACATGGAATGTAAATCTGGAAATGTTTGCAAAGAATAATGGAATAAAATACATACCTTGTAATATAGAAAATCTGGAAAAGCCTATTTTTTGGTGTCCGTATCAAGTTTCTGTAAATTATGCAACCAGATCTGGAATAGAAACACAAAGATGAAGAAAACCCAGAAAAATATTTCTTTTCTAAGTCAGGTCAACCTTGACCCAAACGCGGGGGTGCAATTGTACCCCTTTATGTCGACCTTGACCTGCACTACTTCGATGGAAATTCTATTCATGGACCTTAAAATTTTGTCGAAAAGGGTATCCAAATCTGCTATGCAAATCCCAAAAAAACAACTGTAGATATCTAAAAATGGTGTTTTGGGGTGGCTATATAGGGTTTTACCTTAGTCAAACCCCCTTTTTGGTGGTTTCCACCTCCATGAATAGCCGGATGTAATAGAATATGTGTGTGTTTCTCTTAGGAAGAGCTTGGAATGTGTAATGCCAAGATCTAATCCTCTAGATTAAAACCCTAGCATGAATTGAAATAAGAGAGCAATACATAGATTTGAATATGATAAAGAAAACATACCAAGCCCCAAGGCTAAAGTACTCCTACCAAACTAACAATTCGTAGTTGCTACCCCATGATTGTATCTTTCGAATGCTTGAATGTTGAAAATGGTAGATCAAAGAAGAAGGAAGGATGGAAGAACTCTTTCTTGCTCCAATGAAAATCCACAATAGCTTGTCCACAAAATGCTTTCATGTACTAAGACATCATCATATTTTTTCCACCTATATCATCCTCTTACACTCTTATATCATCATTAAGTAATCATTGTATCATGTCATAATCATGTCATAATATCATGATCTCATAATCTCATCCATGAAGGAAAAAAGAGAGTGTTTATATAGAGATTTCAAGGTAAGCCTCCTAGGGAAATGCAAGGTCCCATAATTCAAATTGTACCTTGAATAATGGTCCAATCACAATGACCAACTAAGGAGGAAATGCATTTAATTATATTTTAAATAAAAACGCTTTCGCATTCGGATCTGAGGGCCAATTTTAGATTTAGGAACCTGTTATGATCCAAATTTGAAAGAGGGAACCAAAAACAAACAAAGGTCAAGGTTGACCTTGACCCTAACCTAGGTCAAGGTTGACCTTGACCCTGACCTAGGTCAAGGTTGACCTCGAACTTGACTTGAGGTTTCAGGCCGGTCAACATAAAATGCCAGTGAAGTTCCCAGGTCAGTCAGGGACCTAGGATGATGGGAAAATAGAACAGAATGCTGGAAATAGGAACATGAACCTAGAAGAGATGTGACGAAGGATATGAGGACCAATACATAGGTCCTACCTAGAAAATAGAGCCACAAAGAATGAAATCAAGGAGAATCCTCAAGATCCTAACCCTAATTCTGAGTGCAGATGCATCCTAAATGCAAATCTATCATGTAAATGCACAAAAAGAGGGTGCTAAACCTACCAAAATGGAATTTATTCCATTTTAAGATGATACATTTAGCTCTCAATTTATCTTATATATGACACTGCATGAATATGCAAGCTAAAGCAAGAAAACATCATAAAAATAAAAAGGATATAGCCAAGTCCTCAATGTAGAGATCCTGCAAGAAACTGTTAGTACCTGCAACCTACACCACACAAGGTTAATGAAAATCCATAAATCACCTAAGACTTACTAAGATGAGATTGATAAGTGTATAGAGCCCCTTATACTCCCCCTCTTTTGGATTTCGACTTCTGAAGGGTGAAACAGGGTGATAAGGATAGCTCTATACACTAGATATGCACCTTGTTGAAAAAGATTTTCCTAAACTAATTATAAGGATCCTAAACCTTCCTAAAATGATTCAAGGAGTTAGGTATCTGAATCACAATTCCAACACCATAGATGACACTGAAAACGGAGCTACAGAACTCAAGTTATGATGAAAAGAGTGAATGTCTATCTAAAAGCATATGAAGGGAAATTCAAATTTAACCTAGGTAAACCCTAACAAAACCCTAAAAATCCTCACAAAAACCCCAATTTCTATCTATAAATAAGAGAAGAGAGCACATACCTCCTCATTCTTACCATTTGCAAAATTAAGGAGAGAAAGAAAGATGCCAATCAAAGAAGAGCTTCAAGCGACACGAATGGAGCTCTTGAGACAATGTGTGGCCATAGGACAAACGCTTCCCGAGGTAAGTTCACTATTTTTGAAGTATTTAATCTCAATTTCTTGTTTTGATAGGTAAGGTCAACCCTGACCCATAAAGGTCGACCTTGACCCCGTTATGTATCCTTTAAGGTTGACATGAACTGAGAAGCTCCAGACCCTCTTCTAGAGTGAGGTCGACCTCGACCCACAAAGTTTGACCTCGACCCAGGAAGGTTAAACTCAACCTAAAAGAGGTTGACCTTGACATATTCAAGTTGGATGTACAGTTTAGTGATTGCAGAGTTATGATATGATTTTTCTTTGTGCTGATAGGACCTGGTTCGTCTCCGAGAGGACCCCTTTGGAGGGCCACTTCTGTTGATCAGAGAGAAGCTATCCAAGCTAGATGAGGATGAGACACAACTATTGAGAGACGTGTGATTGTAATGGGTAGCAGTCCTACCAAAGATGAGATTTCACTGAGCCATAATATTGACTCTTATAGAGACGTAGAATGAGGACACATGTTCCTTTCATCTTCCCTCAAGAGAGATCACAATGACATTGGAGGATGTATATAGGATCCTGCAACTTCTAGCTCAGGGCGAGCCCATCAAATCAAGAGTATAGTGGTATTTTGAGGATATTTGTGTAGATGTAGAGTATTGCATAGGATGGGTTCCATAGATGTTAACCCGAGCAAACCATATCACTCTATCAGGTATACTCGCAAGTCTAACACCTTAGTACAAAGGGTTATGTTGTGTATACTTTCTTTGGTTGTAGTACCCAACACAAAGGGTACAGTATTTTTGGAACTTTTCACCCATCTCGTACAGAGGATGGAGAGTGATAAGACCATCTTCATGTGGGGCCGCAACATGCTAGCCCATCTATATCATGAGTTATGTCAGTTGGTGAGATATTGGCGAGAGAGTCTCACGGTATTCACACTATTGCATATTTGGTTATTCAAGTGCTTCACATGTACACAACCACATGATTATCTAGTGATAGTAGATGCGAGAAAACCTAGAGCCTTTTCTTATCCACTGGGAGTTGTCTAGCAGTATGAAGATATCCTTTACTGGAGGGTACGTCTAGAATGTATACCAGGCACAAATGTGATATGGAGACCATACTATCGCATGACAGAGTGGCTAGATACATGACATAAGATGAGACACTCATAGTAGTCCAAGTTGCTAGAGGGTCATCCCAGGCACATAGTAATTTTGTATTACTATAACAGAGTGATGAGACAATTTGGTCTTGTATAGGGGGTACCTAGAGAAGTACCTCGGTGTGCACATTCGACAAGATACTATCAGAGACCTGGTGCTATACACAAACCATTAGTAGAAGATATTATAGATAGTGATATAGATGAGAGAGAGGATATAGATGTATCCCCTGATGTGGCCCCAACATGTATCAAAAGGGATTACATCAGATACTTGAGTCTGGAAGGAACCCACCCCATCTTCCCTGATGACTATCCCACAGGTGATGCAGGCCTTTCAGAGAGGACACGCCAAGATAGTGACATACCAGAGGAGGAGGAGGAGGATCATAGAGATGAGGAGGAGCCAATCTCCGAGGGATATCCCATTGAGGAGGAGAGAGAAGATGAGAGAGAGTAGACATGATTCCCCCGATGGGTATATGGATGCGGATGAACATGTTGTTCATGCAACACCACTAAGATCACAATGACCTCCACACGCCCATATAGAGACACCACCTCTGAGACCTAGACATAATGAGTGTGGAGAGCGTAGTTAGTCCATTCCCCCACTATCTAGACCCTTCAGTGATACCCAGGAGGGAGATCAAGGTATAAAACATATATTTTATTGCAATATTTAACTTAATTTTCAAAGAAAAAGTACTAAGAGATAAATGTATTTTAATTCTGTAGCTAGTGTAGTAGAGTGGAGGAGCTTCATATCCAAGGTCCTAAAGGATAGATTCCTGTCCTACTGACTACTAGCTAGTGAAAAAGAGTTCCCTATTGGTCACAGAGATCTCGGCAGTCATGCCGACATATTTGCTTGTGTCTAACGAGAGCTGAGGTTATGTAGAGAGACAGAAGAGGCTGATGGCTGACCTATAGAGATCATAGGAGCGTGTTTATGATCTCAGCATGTCGAGGAGACACTCATGGACTACCGTATAGAGACCTGAATCTTCACATCATAGATTAGAGAGATCTAGGAGCCATCGACCATTAGAGCATAGAGATAGAGAGAGTGATAGATAGGGCATTGCGCCACATATGTATCAAAATCAAAGAAAAAAATTATATATATGGATGAAAAACTCTCTTTGCTAGTTAGTTCTGTGTTTGATTACTACATTTTCACCAATAACATAAAACTTAACAGAAAGAAAGAACATGTATAAATGTATTTAAACGTAATCTGCTAAAATCACATAACTTATAAAATAAGCATAACTATTTTATAAGGAATACATAAATACGAATGATGTACTAAGGATAATAACATTTTAGATGCTTACTATTGATAGTTTCCTTAAGAGGTACACCATCCATATCAGCAATTTTGTAAGCACCTAAACCAAAGTCCTCAATTACAACAAAAGGTCCAAGCCAATTAGGGCTAAACTTTGCTTTTTCATCGGGTAAAGCATTCACATTTCTTTGATTCTCATATAACACTAAATCACTCATTGAAAATGATCGTTCAATTACCTTATTATTATACTTCTTCTAAAGTGATTTATGATAAGATTTTATATGTTCCAAAGCATTTACTCATTATTCATCCAACATTTCTAATTCTTGTAATCGTTGTTCTCGAAATGTATCTTTGTCAATTATCCCATGAAATGAAACATGTAAAGAAGGTATTTCCAATTCCAAAGGCATAATAGCATCATTACCATAGACAATATTATAAGGAGAAGTACTCATGGCAGTACAAACACTAGTCCTATAAGCCCATAAAGCATAGGTAAGTTGGGTATGCCAATATTTTGCATGCTTATTAACTATTTTCTTCAGAGTTTGTTTAATGACCTTATTTGATGCTTCAGCTTGACCATTAGATTGAGGATAATAGGGAGTTGAAAATCTATGTTGAATTTGATATTTATCCAAGAATTTTGTGAATTCTTTATTCTTGAAAGAGGTACCATTATCCGAAACTATCGTTGAAGGAATACCAAATCATGTTATAATTTTGTTAAGAATGAAATCACAAATAAAATCCGTAGTAGTTGAACAGAGAGGGAAAACTTCAACTCACTTTGTAAAGTATTCTGTAGCTGTTAGGATGTATGTATGTACTTGAGAAGAAGGTAGCAAGGTTTTTACAATGAGACCAAAACCCCAAATACTGAAAGGCCATGGAGCCACTTGATTACAAAGCTCACGAGCAGGAGCATTAATCAAATTACCATGTTGTTGACATTGAGGACACTTCTTAACAAACATGCAATTGTATAGTTAGAAAATGGAAGCACTTCCTTGGTAGAATGGTTTAGCCTTCTGAGTAGGTGGTTTGGGGTCATATCAAGCACCTTGAATGGGTTCTTGACTTTGACCTGGCTTTCCCCCTGTTCTGCCTCTCTTTCCACTTCTTTCCATCCAGGTTTTGGCATCCTGGACTGCAGATCTGAGGTCTTTGACCTCAGGGTCAGGGTCGAAATTTTCAGTCTATTTTGACCTTGACCTTGACCTAGGTCAAGTTTTACCTCGACCTTGACCCAGGGTTAAAATCTCAGGGTCCCACAGTTTCTGGATGTCGGTCTTTGCAAAAAGTTATTTCCCGCTTCCGAGTCGGCTGTTTCAGATTCTGAAGCGGTGATTCCTAAATTATATTTAATATAGGTCCTCTTCTAGGGGCATGGGTCTAACTTAAATTTAATTCTCCTATGTTTGCCTCTCTATAAGATTGTACCCTAGTTTCATATAAAAGGAAGCCTTTCTCTCTCATTTTCTCTAAGTCTTCTAAGTGCAAAAAAGCTCTAACCAAGATTTTGTCAAGAAGCAAAAAGTTCAAGCACCATTGTTCTACATGTTTTCAATATTTCAAGGTGCTCAAGTCTTCCTCTCAAGAATTCAAGTTCTCCATTGAAGATCAAGGATTCAAGATTTCAAGCCTTTGAAGGGATTTGGTTTCAACATGCAAAATTCATCATTCAAACCCTAGATCTAGCCATCATGGTGGTGTGATCTTCCTTCAAGATCCTTTGTGCATCCTCAAGACTCTTTCATAATCTCTTCAAGGTGTATTCCAAGCATAAAATCATGGAGGTTTATGGTTTCTAAAGTCCATGCTTTCATATTTACATACTTTCTTACATTTGAATTACAAATGCATATATATTCAATATCATAGCTTCATTGTTAGATTCAATTCTACTACTTGCTAGCATTCTTATTTCAATTATTGATTTCAAGGTTAATTCATAAATTAGGGTTTAACTAAGGAAAACCCCTCCCCCCATCAAACAAACCTCTTTTTCTTGTAGGTACAGGTTCAGGACTATGGATTTGAACTTAGATATGGATACCCTTTTCAGCAAACTATCAGGATTCGTGAATAGATTTTCTGTCAGACCTGTGCAGGCCAAGGTCGACATTGTTGGGTTAGGGGTGACATTTGTGGGTCAAGGTCAAAATTTTTATCAAGACGGTGTCGTATTGGAAAAAATATTTCTTGGTTTTGTTCGTCTCTGCGTCCCGGTTCCGGATCATACTTCAGATTTTCCAGAAATAGAGTACAGACCTCATAAAACAACATTCTTTGATCTGCATTTCTCCTATCCATTTCAATTCAAATCCTTAATCATTCTAAATCTATCACACATTTACATTTATTCACACATATTTCAAGAGGTAAACCTAGGATCTCCTTCTTTATTCTTATTTCCAATATATTGATTCATTTATGCATTGATCCTTTTTAGGTTGATCAATTTGGATCCTTCCTTTGTGCATTTGAGAATAAAGAGGCATGTCTTGTTTATCCCTCCACTCTAAACATTAAATGTAAGGTGATAAGTAATTTGAGTATCAAAAACTCTTATTCCATAAACATCATTTAATACTTTACATTTTGGTGAACCTGCGATAGACAACTCTTTCTTTTTGGTGTTAGATTTGCATTTTATATTAGATCTTGCATGCATATAGAAGTAGGTTTTCTTTTATGCTCTTGCATTTATATTTCAAAATTCATAAAAATCACAAAATTTC
>MU224114.1:823447-839622 GCA_018584345.1 Thuja plicata
AGATTGATTCATTTATGCATTGATCCTTTTTGGGTTGATCAATTTGGATCCTTCCTTTGTGCATTTGAGAATAAAGGGGAATGTCTTGTTTATCCCTCCACTCTAAACATTAAATGTAAGGTGATAATTTATTTGAGTATCAAAAAATCTTATTCCATAAACATCATTTAATACTTTACAAAAATAATGTTGTTCCATTTTTTGCCAATAATGTCCCATTCTAAGAAGTTTATTGAGTAAATATTTTCCACCAAAATGTCCCCCACAAGAACCAGAATGAGCTTGTGCTAAAGCTATCAGATTTTTGGTTCTACCAAGACATCTTAACAACAAACCATCATAAGAGTGTTTATAAAGCGTATCTCCTAAAATGATATATCATGCTGGAAGCTTCCTAATACGATTACACATGTTCCTTGTTGCTGATTTATGAAAAGTACCATCTTTCAAAAAATGAAAGATATGAGAATACCATTCGTCCAAATGCAAATTGAAACAATCAGAGGTAACCTCATTGGAAATTGTAGGTTTTTTAAGAGTATGTATAGTAAATTGAAAGTCTTCAACATTATTCTCAAGACAAACCAAAGAAGCTGCACTTTCCATGGTGTCCGCATGTCAATTATATTTCCTAGGTAAAGTTTGAATCGTATAAGAAGAGAATTGTGAAAGAATATCAAGAGCCAAATCTCTATATTGTGTCATTTTATTAGTCTTAGTCTGATAACCTCCTTTAATCTATTCTACAATCAATTTTGAATCTCCATAAATTTCCAAGTTTTTAATGTTGAGGGATGAAGCTGCTCGTAGTCTAGCTATAAGAGCTTCATACTCCGCTATATTATTGTTGGAAATACAAGATGGGAAAGCAAGATACTAAGAGGGGGGGGGGGGGTTGAATCAGATCTTATAAATTTTATCCCTTAAAACAAACTGATCCACAACCATACCATAAATATAATTGATCTATCAACTAGTAGCATCCATAACATAAAATAAATAACTCAAGACACAAAGTTTGGTTACCCAGAAACCCAATAAGGTAAAACTAGGGTGGGGATTGTTAGCATTTTTCCCTGACCTTGCCAAGGAAAAGGATAATTAACAAGGATCAAACAATCCTCCTACACTTCAAGCTCAAAGGCTTAGGCGGGTGTACCTATTATATTTCTTCTTTAAAGAAACTAACATGTACCCTTTCATTCACAGAATGCAAGACATAGACATTCAAGCTCTTATACAAAAATTTAAAAGTGATTTGAATAATTGATTGATGAAGAAACTACAAGACAAGCCAAAGACTAGTGCCTTATCTATTGGGCAACAGAGTCAAACAAATGTGCAATCCAAGAAAACCCTAAATCCAAACTCAAAAACCTGAATAAAATTCCTTGCAATCCATTCTTCTCATCTCAATACCTCGACATCAGATTCGTATGCATACCTAGAACTCTCAAAATTTGAAATCAAGACTTACTCTCTCCTTGAAAGAAACTTAAATTCAAACCCAAAACTACCTTATAATTGGTATATTAACATGCCTTACAAGTTAATATGAAAGAATTAAGACAATACATACAAAGACATCAGACAAGAACTTAATAGGGATTCCATTATTTTTATTAAAATTCATCTAAGACTGTCATTTGCAAGACCAAGAACACAAAAATAAGATTCAAAAATCTTGGAAGCTACCCAGCAACATAAATTTCATCATCCTTGTACAATTGAGAGGAATCTGAGATATAGAGGAATTGGAAAATCAAATTCTGTCCCTGACACCTGTCCTTCTTCTCCCAAAAAATATCTACAACTGCTTCTTTCTCTAACTTTCAAAATATGATTTGATATGGATTGGAAAGGCTCACAAAATCAAAATCCTCATTCTGAGACCTTTCCAGTGATATATAATACTTGATATTTTTGATAAAATTTACCCCCTGAACCATTAAATAAACTCTTCTTCCTGTGCACATTTCTTGAATAGTATGAAATATTTGAATGCATTTTCAATAGTTAAAATATTGAAATGAAATAATGTTTCATTTTAATTTCTATATTTTATTATTTTCTCTCACACTACACTAGATTTGGACACTTGTCACATGCTGATTGGCTCTAAAAATCCACCTCCTAATTCTTGACAGTTCTATTTTACCTCCGCAAGTGCGCGACTGAGCTTGATCGCTCAGTCGCAATACTTTTTGGTCACTTTCATTAACGTCCACGAGCGCGCAACGAGCTGAATCACCACCTCGCATACCTTTTTCATTACCTCAATCTTCATGCACGAGTGTGTGACGAGCTCGTCTTGGGTCTGCGACTGCACGACTGGCTCGGTCGTGAGCTCACGCATCATTCCGGGCACCTCGTCGAACCAACGCGACTGGGCGATGAGATCAGTCGCGAGCCAATTTTTGGTCCTCCCTTTTTCGGTGTGAGTATGTGACTAGGCACCATGTGTTTGCCACATGTCCTCCAGCTCACCTGCAAGATTTGGGCGTCGATCGTCTGGGCACACTTCTCGAGGCACCTTAGCCTCCAACTCTTTCTTCAAACTAATACTTGTGCCTTATTCCTTATGAAGACTACAAATTTCCTTTTCAACACCAATGTGGGATTAATCCTTTAAGTGTTTTTAAAACATTTCCTTTTCTAGCGCCCAAAATTAGGGGCCCACCACAGCCAACATTGTACTTGCCAAGAGGCCCGCCATATGCTTCCTTAATTCTTTACTTACAATACAAAGTGAGCATTGTATTATAAAAACACAATAAAAAACCTTTACCCGTTGCATGTGCCATATTATTCTTTTCTTTTAAAACTTCAAAATGAATCTCCACACATTTTGTACGCAGGCCCTTTTGGTTTTATTGCAATGCATTAACATTGGATTTGCCTGGCATTACCATGCACAACACTATCATTTAAACAACACAACACCTTTGGCAAAAAACACTGTGTTTTGAATGTTTTAAAGTATTTCCCACCACAAACTGTGCAAGTCTATTAATATTCTAATGACATTACCAACACTTGCTTTCCCCCTTGCGTAGCCCTTTATCAATGCCTCCAGTGAGTTTTTGTTAATTCTACTTTCCCTCTAACTATTTGCGCAGGGTTCTTGCTTAACTTCCCTCCAACGCATCCATGTGTGGATTCCTTCTTTCATTTCATAGCCTGCTAATGGTATTACCTGCCAAATTACATTTGCTTTGGTCTATTTAAATTCCCTGCACAAGGTTCTCCTCAAATTAATGCGCTGGTATGCTGCCTTTCACTTTGGCATTTGTCTTACTATTACTTGGCATTCACCTCATGTATATATTGCATGGGCCATGCTTAAAACATCTTTGCTGGCTTTCTGTCTTTCAAATTCCTCCTTTGAATATCTGCGTAGATTGCTACCTTGATTTGTATTTGTATTTGGTATTAAAAATGTCTTTCTCAAAGTTTAAACAGTCTACGCAGACTTTATCTCCAATTTCAATGTTTTGCATACATAGCACTTGTTAGTTACATTTTCTTAACGTTTTAAATTGTTTTCAATGCATTTGCTAAAGTTATTTCCTTTTAATATTTCTCTTTCTAATTTCATTCTTGCGTAGTCCTCTACTGCAGGCATCTCCAGTGTGGGCTCCCATTTTGGAATTCCAGCTGCCATTGCATTGTTTTAAAGTATTGTGAACTTTAAAACATTTTCTCCTCCATGCGTGGGTTGCTTGATATTTCATGCCTAGCCCCACTTGGAATTTTAGACATCTTTCAATGCTGAGGTTGAAGGCTCCATTCATATCTGGTATTTTTGCCAATGTGATGGCTGAATTTAATTAAAATGTTGATTCGGATGAGATATCCTCTCGTTCTATCTTTCATTTCCTTGTTTGCTGACTGGATTACTGCATGACTTGGTGTCATTCTGCTGGTGTGTATCCCTTTCAATCCCATTCACTACTCCATATGTGTATGCAGAGGAGAATTTGAGCACATACATCTTTGCTATGACCACTACTTAAATGCATTTGTATTAAAGTGTTTTGTCTTTACCTGTCATCTCCTCTTTGCATTGCATAATACATATTCTTTGCATAATTTAAAACTACTCCAGCTTTCCATCTTGCGCAAGCTTTCATTCTATTTCTTTTCCATTGCAACTTCCTCCAATGTCCCACAAAATTATCATTATACATAAGAAAACACAATGCTTTTATTGATCTGAAAAATTGCTTATAGCTTCACATGGACACATTCTAACAATTGTGCTTAGAATAATAAAACAACATATTGGCGCTTGCTTAGCCAAGCTCATTAGGGACAAACTCTGCATCTGGTTTGAATGTTTGATATGCTTTTATATCATTTCATTGGCTATTCCGTCATTTTGCAAGCTTCTGGATTTATCCCTTTTGTAGGCTTTCATAAGATGGCGAAGGTGATTTTTAGCTAAGTCGTCATTTGTGAGATCAATCATTTGAAACTAGAAGAGGTCATGCGATCCTTCATGGCTTTGAGTTCCATATTCCTTTGGAATAAATGTGGCAAGAACAACCCCCTTTTAAACATCGTCATCAGTAAGCTCATATTTTAGCACATTTGATCATTAGAAACTCAATTGTCAATCATTTCCGCACAATGTTTAAAATGCATAAATTGCCTCCATAACTGCCCTTAAAAACTAACTGAATTGCATCAAAGGACACTGACACTTGGCAGAATGATTCATTCATCTATAATGAGCATGCACACAAAATGAATTCATCTGATTCAAATTCACGCTTGAGATATGACTGATCAAACATGGTCATTCTGACAATTTTGAAAAACTGTGCAGATGCAAATGTAAAAAGAGCATAAATCTCATTTGGATTGGCTTTCACAAAAATAGAAATCCGTGCTTTGAGGCCCCACCCCTGATCCTAGTAGTACATTTGGATACAATGAGCACAGAGAAACAACCCTCATCTCAAAAAAATCATCTGATACCAAGCTACCATCTTCAACAAATGACTGATCCGTGAACTTTATTTTTTATAACACTGCGAATCCGCATAAAATGCCTTTAGTTTTGACTGAGAAAACTATCTAGACGGACTGGCACAAGTCTGAAAATATTCAAAGAAGTTCATTTCTAGGTTTATAATGTAGGGGTACTTTCAATTATTTGGGGAAAATCACTTAAGTACAACTTGGAAGACCTCAAAGTGGGCTACTTCAAAATTTTGCATTTGACATTTAGGAAACCAACATAAAATTCCAACGGAATGGCTTTGGAAAATTGTGTAAACAAACTCACGAGGATCTGCAAACCTTGCAAAATTGAAGTAAATTTGGTCTAAAATATAGGGGCATCATTTTCTTGATATGATCAATCATGGTATTCAATATATAACCTCACAAATAGGGCCTTTGACCAAACTGTGCAACTGATATGCATTAAATTGTTAGAAACTGCAAACGGAATCAGATTGACAAACTGGGCAAACAGATTCATCATGGCCCAAAAAAATTCATGGTAGCACATTTCCATGCCTACAATACAAGGGAGCATTGAATTATCCATTCCATTCAACCGGGTGTAAACTTGTAAGACCTCAAAGTAGGTCATTCTACAAATCTGCATTTCACACTGAGAATCAACATTAATTGCAAAAAGAATAGTCTTAGCAAATTGACCAAATGGACTTGTGGGGATCTGAAAATGGAAATAGAGCTTCTCTCTCATACTTAAAACACCTCAGAATAATCCATACATTACGGGTATCATTCTGGTCAAAGATACAAGTCTGCAAAGTAGGTCACTTAGTGAGAATTGGAAACATGCACAAATGTAGATTTGGGTAAATTCCTCAAAATGGCTATCTCCAAAACATTTCCAAACTGAAATATGAGAGCTTGAACCTATTACATTTACTCCATGATAGGTGGGGAACATGTCTACCAAGTGGATTTTCACAAAATCATCATGCCTTTTTTTGCATGTGTTCAAACTAGGCCTTCTCCGCAACCTTTTAGGGAAATTTTTACTTAGTAACTCCAAATTTATCTAGAATTTGAGAGTACTAACAGTGGCTCTATCTAGGGATGTGTGCCCCAAGTGGGCATGTAGAGAAATCATAATGATTGGTACATCAGACCATTCAGAAACAAATTAGATTTTTTTCCATTCTCTCTTCTCTTTGTTCTCTTCTCAATCTGGGAACTTTTATTAAAAACTACACACCACACACAACTGGAAACAAATAAACTATACAATGTATACATTATTTACAAAAACCTCAAGCCCCTTCACAACTGAAACCAACACTTGCCTCTATCAAAAATCTGATTCTCTTCTTGGCATACAAATATCAAAAAGAAAATGTACTTGTACAGCTGCTTCTCAAACTCAGAACGATTCATAAAAATGAAAAATACCTTAGTCTCAATTACTTTCATACCTTTAGAGAATCTTCTACCGGAGTCATCATAACCAAAAGTATGAAAGTCATTCTTCACATCAGCAATTATCAAAAAATATGAACCATGACAATGAGGAAATGCATCACCATAAGAAACATTAAACTCCACTTGCATTACCCCATTATTAGCCATCTGATCCATAAAGAAGGTAAATGACTCATATTCACATAAGCCATGGATACCAAAATCTGGAAAACTTCACAATGGGAAGACATATCAGCATGTTCCTCAAAACACAAATTGGAAACCTCTTCCATTTTGAAATTACCCACATGGTCACAAGAAACCAGCTGATCAACATCATAGTCTTGCTCACTACATAGATTAATGGATTCATCAAATGCAACTTCAACTCACAATCACTTTTAGACCGGGAAGAGACGCAATCTGATTTCTTACTGCACATTGACATATTTTTAAGATTAAAATCAGAATAAACCAAATCTGGAAACTCAATGCATTCCTCAAATAAAGGATTAACCACAACGTGTTTTTCTCCCATATGAACATGGTAACAAAGAGATGGCTGATCCGTATCAATGTCCTCATCAAATGCATTATTAATAAAAACTTTGAATACATTAGTACCCCTGCTATCACCATCACTGTCATAATCACTTTCAGCATGTGATTCAAAATCAGAGATATCATTATAAGTAGATTCAACACCTCTTGCATTTGGTAGAGAAGTGGATAAAAAATTCATACTACCTTCTTCAACCAGAGGAGATGGGGAACGATACCAATCATCCTCAATTTTATCATCATGTGTAGGCTTTTCATTACACAAACAATTCATATACTGAAGCAGATCATCATTAAATGAAGAGATTTCAACAACACACTCATCTAACACTTTATCCTTCAACTAAAAAAACTCAACTAATTGATCTTCATTCTGATTTTCATTCATAATATCATGATAAAGTTGAAAGATAGTATCATACTCCATCTCATAAGGAAGACCATCATTTTCTATCCCTCTTTCCTTAAGTTTTGATGCCAAATCCACTTCAAAACTCTTATTACCAAACTCATTTGTATCATGCGGATGTAAAAGATTTTTTTAGAACTGGTGAAGATACTCTTACCTTCACATGCTGATTTGCATTCATTTCCACAAATGATCTTATCTTCCCATGCTACACTATGCTCACATAATAACAATGAATCAACATCTTCCATCATATCATTCTCTTGTGAAACATAAGTTTCTGATACGTCACTCATTGTTACCACTTCTTGGACATATGCATTGCTATCAACATCAGAGGTTTCCTCCATACACAACAAAGGGTGAATAGAAATACATCTATTCAAATCTGAATTCAAGACTTGAGTAGAGACAAAAAGAGAGGTATTAATACCCCTACTTAGAGCTACAGATTTATCATAATATCCTTTTCCATTCTCAGATGTATTTTGCCAACAAATCCCTCTAGAGAAATGTTTTTTTGTCATTTCATACTTGGCATTGTTTTCAATCTCTATTGTTGTCCTGAATGCCTGATGCAAAGTCTTAGGTTCCTTGTCTCTCAACCTATAAATCATCTTCTTTTCAAATGCACCATAATATACCACAACACACACATTGTCTTGAGGTTTACTACTTTCAGGTATTTCATGTAAAGCTCTTGCAAATATGATGTTAAAATCAGGAACTAGTTCATCCTCTTCAATCCTTAGATTCAACCATTTAGTAAATATATCGCTCAAATTCCTTCTCTCACCAAATTGTTCCATAAATGCAACATGCAATTCATCCCAAGAAGAAATTGAACAAGCTGGTAAAAAGGAAAACCAGTCCCTAGAATTATCTTTCAAAGTTTGAACAAACAGCTTCATGTATATATCTTCATGCTAAATCTCAAAGTCACCCATTAGATCAACAAATTCCTGCAAATGCTTACATGTTGAATCTGATTGTTTCCCCCCAGACTTTTGTAGATGCTTCCTAATCTTAGTAGGAATTTCATTTGGGGAACCATGATGCCATCAAAGCATAATGGCGCATATCTTTTCATAGGAAATTTTTTGCAAGAATTCATTATTGGCTGTATCTTTTATGAAATCATATATGGTACCTCTGACATATATTTGAACAAATCAGACATATACCAGAGATTTTTGACATGAACCTTGCAACTTCAACCATCTGCCTTTTAAAATAACAACATACTTCTAATTTGATATTTGAAATTTTTGAACCACGAAGTATGATAGAATTCAAAACTATTTTCCCCCTTTCTAGTGACTTCTTCACCTATTGAGGAAACTTTTCTTTTACATAAAAAAATATGAGGATTACTTGGGAATACAATTGCAGCTGCTACTCTTATTTATTTGACTAGAAATTTGGAAGATCTAGAGCCTTCTTCATAGCTCCATCATGTTCTTTTCTCATAGATTCGCCACCTCCTTGCAGAGGAAAATTTTCAAACATCAAGAGCCATTTAACATATACATTTATTTCTGGGTTTTCTCCAACCAACAAAGCTGCACAAATATTTCTTATAATTACTGCAAACAAAATTACTTCCAAGGTATCCTTATACAGATTTGAAAAAAACTTCAGATTCCATCACTTGACTCTTTCTTTCAACCAGATTCTAGGGTTAACACAACAAAGGAAGGAAATAAATCTCCTATTCCACTGACCATTTTGCTGAAACTTTACTTAACTCCCCAGTAGAGTCGCCATTTTGTTAGCATTTTTCCCTAACCTTGCCAAGGAAAAGCCTAATTAACAAGGATCAAACAATCCTCCTAAACTTTGAGCTCAAAGGATTAGGTAGGTGTACCTATTGTATTTATTCTTTAAAGAAACTAACATGTACCCTTAAATTCACAGAATGCAAGACATAGACATTCAAGCTCTTATACAAAAATTTAAAAGTGATTTGAATAATTGATTGATGAAGAAACTGCAAGACAAGCCAAAGACCAGTGCCTTATCTATTGGGCAATAGAGTCAAACAAATGTGCAATCCAAGAAAACCCTAAATCCAAACTCAAAAACCTAAATGAAATGCCTTGCAAGCCATTCTTCTCATCTCAATACCTGGACATCAGATTCCTATGCATACCTAGAACTCTCAAAATTTGAAATCAAGACTTACTCTCTCCTTGAAAGAAACTTAAATTCAAACCCTTAACTACCTTATAACTGGTATATTAACATGCCTTACAAGTTAATATGAAATAATTAAGACAATACATACAAAGACATCAGACAAGAACTGAATAGGGATTCCATTATTTTTATTAAAATTCATCTGAAACTGTCATTTGCAAGACCAAGAACACAAAAATAATATTCAAAAAGCCTGGAAGCTGCCCAGCAGCATAAATTTAAACATCCCTGTACAATTGAGAGGAATATGAGATATAGAGGAATTGGAAAATAAAATTCTGTCCCTGACACCTATCCTTCTCCCAGAAAATATCTGCAACTACTTCTTTCTCTAACTACCAAAATCTGATTTGATCTAGACTAAAAAGGCTCACAAAATCAGAATCCTCATTCCGAGACCTTTCTGATGATATATAATACTTGATATTTTTGATAAAATTTGCCCCCTGAACCATTAAATAAACTCTTCTTCCTGTGCACATTTCTTGAATAGTATAAAATATTTGAATGCATTTTCAATAGTTAAACTATTGAAATGAAATAATATTTCATTTTAATATCTGTATTTTATTATTTTATCTCACACTACACCAGATTTGGACACTTGTCACATGCTGATTGGCTTTGAAAATCCACCTCCTAATTCTTGATGGTTCTATTTTACCTCCGCGAGTGCGTGACTGAGCTTGATCGCTCAGTCACAACACTTTTTGGTCACTTTCATTAACCTCCGCGAGTGCGCGATGAGCTGAATCACCAACTCACATGCCTTTTTCATCACCTCAATCTTTATGCACAACGATCTCATCTTGGGTCTGTGACTACGTGACTGGCTCGGTCGCAAGCTCACGAATCATTCCAGGCACCTCGTCGAACCAGCACAACTGCGTAATGAGCTCGGTCGCGTAGTTGCGAGCCAATTTTCAGTTCTCATTTTTTTGGTATGAGTGTGTGACTAGGCACCATGTGTCCACCATGTGTCCTCCAATTCACCGGCAAAATTTGGGTGTCGACCATCTGGGCACGCTTCTCAAGACATTGGTCTCTGGCTTGTTTTGTAGTTTCTTCATCAATCAATTATTCAAATCAATTTTAAATTTCTGTATAAGAGCTTGAATGTCTGTCTTGCATTATGTGAATGTAAGGGTACATGTTAGTTTCTTTAAAGAAGAAATATAATAGGTACACCCGCCTAAGCCTTTGAGCTCAAAGTGTACGAGGATTGTTTGATCCTTGTTAATTAGCCTTTGCCTTGGCAAGGTCAGGGAAAAATGCTAACAGGGATGGCACCCACAAAAATCTTCACTACTGCAACAATAAAGTGTCCCTGTTAGGGCTACAAAATTTGATCACAACTTGTGATCTACCTGATTAAAGGTCTGCTCGGTTAAGAGCTACAGATCATTACAATCTACCTTATAAAAGGATTTAAACTTACAACAAAGTAAGCACTCGGCTAAGAGATTTAGAAAGGTCTGCTAGAACCACTCTATTAAGAGATTTCACCTGATTCACTTGTTAGAATGTCTCAAGATTTGATACTTTGATATGCACTCAGATGCTGATGATGGATCTCCTCTTCTCAATACCTTCTCTGATCTAATAATCTGATATAACTTTACTCTACTTCTCACTGCTCTATTGCTCTGCTATATCTATGCTTCTTAACTCAAAATAACCCTTCGCATATCTCTCTTGTATGCACACACACCCTTTTTAAAATTTAGGGTAAGAAGTAATCTTATATACCTTACAGATTTGTCATTTAGATCTAGATCAACAATCAAGATCAAATACTTATGCCACTTGGGCATTCCAATTTTCTGATTGGCTCCATGCCACGTATTGGATCAAATGATTTAATGCATAACTAACTCTGTTGAAAACATTAAATACCCAAACAAGTCAGCCCAAAATAGTTTACCTTCAATTTTGTGCCATTACTAACATGTATGAAAAAAATATCTTGCTCAACACATGAAGACTCTGATGCTCAACATGGATTGATCAATTTCACTTGGCTTCTGCGTGACTCGACAACTACTATTTGCTCGGCAATTACTACTGCTCGGTCTATACTGGATAGCTCGATCGTAGTGATGATCGAGTAACCTACCTAGATAAATGACTAAGTGTAGGACACTAATGATCAACAAAACTTAGAGATCAAAAATTGTTAGTACAAGGACAAGTCAATTTATATGACATAGGGAGCGGTTTTTTTGTGGTAGGGATTAAGATAATGCCAATACCAGAACACGTCTTACATCTAGATTCATCAAAATATAATTCTCAAACATCCTCCTGTTTGATAGCTAGAATGTTTTCATCAGGGAATTCTATTGAAGTAAAGTATGTATCAGAATGAGGACAAGGAGCTTCAACCAAATAATTCGTTAAAGATTTGATGAACCATAACTGATTGAATGTTTGAAGATGTTAAGTTGATGATCACCAAGCTGCAGAAAGTTAATGTAAGACATTAAATCAGTTAATATATTGTATTGTCATTGATGTGAACTTGATATAATCTAATTGTTTATATACATAGTGTCAAATACTTCAAAGAACTAGAGATATAAAGGTTATGTTATCAGTAATTCATAAAAGTTCAGTATACACTAAGTGAAAACAAACACTGACGGACAGTGCACCCCAACGGATAAAGAACCCCGAGAGAAAAGTCATAGTGATACCCAAGCAAGAAACTGGAGCAAGTATTATCGATGAGCTGAACTACAGTGTTACCCGATAGACAAACAACCCTGACCGACAGACAACCCCGACAGATAGAGAAGCCCGAGGAAAAATGAAGTTTAGACCGAGCTAACAAGGAGTTAAACACCGAAAAGAACTAAAGTTCAGAAATGAAAAAAGACTTTGCTGGTAGGAGCTAAAGAAGGAGTTAACTAGTTGATAACATTTTTTTCATCGACAAGTTAAAAGCCAGAGATAAGATAGAGTTTTAAAGTTGTTTTATTCTAATTGTCTAAGATAAATCTATGGGATAAAATTAAAGTTATCTTTAAAGCAATAAAGGCAAGAATTGCGAATCACCCCAAGAACAAGAAATTTAAGGAATTAGAAATGGTGAAATTATGTCTATAAAGAGACAAGCTAATTCATTACGAATTAGGGGAGTAAATAGAGAAGAGGATGCTAAATAGAATACTGGTAAAGAAAGACTTCATATAGTTATGATTAATCAAGCTGAAGAACAAAGATAATATTTCTGCAGACATTAAGCAATAGAGAAGCACAACATCACTAAGAAGAAAGAAGTGGAGACAAGGTATTAAAGGGATACATTGATCAGAAAGGTTATGAGCTTACAATAGATCTGAACATCTGCAAGATTAATTTTTTTATATGAACAGACCATATACTATTTCAGTTTAACCATTGAATCAAAGAAGTCTCTTAACCGAGCAGGATCTAAACAAATCCTTTATATATTGAGATACATCCCAAGGAGTATCAAAAGGTTAATTCATGAAGATGGCATAGTGAAATGCCAAATATTAAGTGATTAACTATTAGTGTTAAATCCTCTAACAAGGTCACACTTAACAATGTGTTTGTAACCTTTAACAGGGTTGGATCTTCACTGAGCTCACTTCAGAAGAGTGAAATTTTTTGGGATACTGGTCCCAAGTGTTTTTTCCCTTAACAAGGTTTCCACATTAATAATCCATGTTTCAAATGTGTTTATGAGTCATTTCTTTCATGTTTTTCTTTATGTCATGCCCAAAAATTTTGCGCCCAAAAACGCAACAACTTTTTTTTTGAAGTAATGTTAAAGTCAAGTGGGTCAAGGGGAATCATGACTATGTGTCAACCTCCCTCAACCCAAGGTTTCATTTGATTACAAATTTCCCTAGAATTAAATTTTAGCTAACGATCAAAGACAGTGCAAGGTGAGGTTTTATGAATTTGTGTGTCATCCCCTTTATTTCTTAATAGAGTTTGATGATGTGGAGAGGGAGACTCCCTATACTAGGTTTCCAGGGATGTTCAGAAAATCTGGTAGGTTGATAGCTTAAAGATACTGCGTTTAAAACATCCTAAGGCAAGGCACCTTCGTAATATTATTTTTATGATGACCAGTATACTGGCCACATATATTGGCCACATAAAAATAACATTATAAGTCCCTAAGTTTAAATTTGAAAGCTTTAATTAGATTTTCCTCTTTAAAATTTTTCAATTAAATTATTTAATTATTGTTTAATTAATGGCTATGTTAAATTTGATTCCGTAGCACAAATCTTATAACTTAAATGTTAAGACTAGATAGTCGAGTCATAAGGCTCTGACTATGTTAAAGTTAACTTTTAAATTTCAATAGTTCCATTAAACGTTTAATTTACTAAATCCTTGAATTTCCAAAATCTCCCAAAAAAAAGGGTGGACTCATAGGAAAATAATAATGTTTATAATTCGACTGTTGAGTACAATAAATAATTTCTAAAATTTAATCTATAGGGAAAATCATCTAATAAAATTTTCTAATAGTAATTTTCTTAATGGTAAGGAGTATTTAATTAAATTTATTAATCCCCACATTACTATACAAACTATAATTATATTTCTCCTCTAACATTTATTTAGTCATCTCATTTGACAAAATATTAGCTTTACAACATTTATAAATAATAAAAACTCTATACAAATAGAGTAACTATGAGGTTAATCCTTGAGGTTAAAAGGTATCCCATAGTCTAAAGGGAGGGGTTATTTTTTTTACATTAAATTCAAAAACCCTCTTTCCCTCCCATATGAAATCCCCTAACCTTAATTCAAAATTAGGGTTAGGGTCCAAAAGTGAAGAAGAAGAAAAAAAGCCTCTTCTTTCACTGTCTCCTCTTTCTCTTCCCTATTATGTTTTTTTTTTTTTTTAAACTTCTAACCCTAACTGCCTATTCCTTTGTTTTGTTATTGCTTGCCATAGAATGTGCAGGTCTGCAATATTCATGGAAGGATGCCATAGAGAATATGTATATATATCTTAATATATATATATATACACTTACATTTCTATATATATATATATATATGGAATTTACATTTCTGTTACTAATTTATATTCTCTTTTTTTTTTTGCATAACTAAATGCAGAATGTATATATATATTTAAGATTGAAAATCATATATATATATATATATATTGCTTTTCCTACTAATTATTTTGAAACATAACAGCAATAGAAAATTACAGACATAAACATGATGGATCTAGATTTAATATGTGTTCCTATATAAGCACATTTCCTTCAATTTAACTATGTTGAGATAACATTAAAATGACATGAAAGGTAAAAAATACATTAAAGTCAAAGTTTTATCTAGCTTTCAGATTTTCCATTTTAAAATAAAAGTACATATATTTGAAGGAATGCAGATTTTAGATATATGTATAAACATTTCAAATGGAACATTATGTCTTATGAATGAGCACTTAAGAAGAAAAGTATAAAAATTTATACTAGAAGGCCATATACAAACTTCTGATTTTTATTTTAACTTCTTGTTGAAAGATACATGTAGTTACACCTAGATTTATCTCTAAACACATCTCTTTGTTGTTGCAAATTTTTTTTTATCATCATGATAGAAAAAGGTAAAATAGTATTAAACTAAGGATTTCAAATATTTTTAAGAAGCTATCTAAGATTCTATTTTGTTACATTCTCCATACTGCAGCCCTTATACATATTGGACTCCTACCCAAGAAAGTGCAATGAAATTTTCAGCCTTAAAGGCTTATTACAATATCTTTCTTTTTCTAGATACATGGCTAACATATGCCTCATGGCCTTTACAAAAAAAAAATCATGATGTGATGTACATAAACTAATGTAGTTTCTTTTCTTCCATGATCACTCTAAACTTCAATGTAACTCCAATCTTCACAATATGCAAACAAGAACAAAACAAGGGAAAAATTAGAAACCATGGGCTGCTCTCCACCCAAGCTAGGCCTCTTATGAGGCCACCCCCGAGCTTGGGGAACCAAAAAAAGGTGGGAGAAACATTCAAACAACAACAACAAAAGAAAAACATGAAGATTTCACAATACACTCCCATTCCCATAGGCTTTCACAATGGATCACTCAAGGATCCTACAAGGGGTGAAGTGGACCAAGTACCCAAGGGAGAAGGCCAAACCCAACATTTAATATGCAAGCCCTCACATGGCTGCCCAAACACTTCCCTTCACATTATCAACCAAGAACATCAACATACCCTTATGACCCCCAAATGAAATAACAATAAGGGAAGCTTCATGGAGCCCATACTCCATGCTTTTTCCCTCTCCTCCTTGAGGAGAGACTCTACACCAAGGGCTGTCAAAAATCCTCCACCCCCAAGGCTACTCTTCCCTCCCAAGGGTGAGTGAGCCTTGTTATTCCTATTAACAACACATACAAAGAAAACAAAATGAAAGCATTGCATCAACATCAAGCATAACAATAACAACAAGATTCATGGCTCCAATAAGCCCATAAACACAAACAACATCCATTTAGCAAGAACACAATAAGATAACAAGAGAGAGTTGCACAAAGTCCACCAACCTAGA
>MU224114.1:850509-885831 GCA_018584345.1 Thuja plicata
GGTCTAAATTCCAGCATCTCTGAAACCTTCGCTTGTAGAATTTTGATTGTTTCTCTCATAGAGCTTCCTTCCATAATCCCTCAAATTTTAATTGAAAAGCAATATGTTTTTGTATCCCATTTAATGTACTTCATCATATTATTAATTATTGGGCATAGATTTTAGGATTCCATTTTTTAGAGTTTTATCACTTTATAGGACTCTAAATTTTGCAAAAAATTGAGAACTCCAACAGATCTCAGAAAAGATAACAGACATGCGAATACTTACCATTTCAAGGTCTCAACGAAGAAGATGTTAAGTCAATCATGGAAAGATGAGATATAAAAATAAATTGAAACAACTAGTACAAGGAATAGCTGAATATATTGATGCCATTAATAGCACAAATCCATAGCCTATCTCCCAGGGACCCTTGTCATTTAATCCTTGGTCACTAGCAAGTCAAAGATTCCTAGACCAAGTTCAGTGGGGGGAAATGGTTGTAGGTATATTTGAAGGTTGGTTAGAACATATATTGTGACAAGGGAAGAAATATGTTGTAGAATCAAAATAAATGTAATGATTGGTCACTTCTACTGGGGAATTGGATACACAGATTCTAGTATGGGAATGAGAGGAAGTTAAATGGGTTAGTGTGGCACTTTAAATTACTGAGATTCAAAAGTATGGGATCACAAAATTCCTGGCTATAAAACCTTCAAAGGTTATTGATGAAAACACATAGTATGTTTGCAAGAAAAATATTGAATGGAGAAAATTTGGGCTGAAATAGGGGAAAATAGAATATGCTAAGTTTGGTAAATAATTACATGAACTCAATGAGTCTCTACTTGATGAACTCAGATGCAATCATGGCTTGTGTATGGATGAAAATGGTAATGTGAAGGAAGATGAAGATTATGCACTAAAGGTACTAAAATAAGAAGTGAAGAAGGTAAAAGAAGAAAAAATGTTGGTGGTTGAGGATTTTACTAAACTTGTGCAAATGGAAGTCTTTCTCTATGTATGCTTACGACATCTACCAGCGCGAGAAAAGTGAATCAAGGAGGTTAAGAAAGAACAGGAAGTTTGGAGAGATAGAATGGCCCATGTCAACATCCCAAACATCAAGGTGATTCAGGAGTTTGTTAATATTTAAAAGGAGTGGAAAGTGATTCATTTCTCACCAGCACAACAGACTCAAGAAACCAGATCATTAGAAACTGCCCTACCGTGACCAACTTGGCACAATTTCCATTTAAATATAGGATAGAAATATTTAGGGATATTTTTTCTTTAACAGATAAACTTTGAAACATTTAATTTCTCATGTTTTCAATGTTGGAATTAATGGGAAGTGTGTACTAAGAGGAGAGGGGTGAATCAGTACCTCTAAATTTTTTGTATCCTTTTATCAATTAACCTTTGTGTAATCAATTGTATATCCATTCATACGATCTATACTATCTTGATGTGAGTTATATCAATTTAGAAACTTAGCATACATGTGAACATTCATAGAAACATTCATGAAAGTAATTGACACATAACACAAGATATGATATCATAGAAAACTCCTGTTAGGAAGTAAAAACTGCGGTAGGGATGGCACCCACAAACTCTTCACTATCTACAGATTGGAAGGGGCCAGTTAAGGCTTACAATTTGATCACTTCTGGTGATCTACTTGGTTAAGAGTATCTGTAGAGACCTGTTAAAGTCTACTTAGTTAAGATCTTTAGAAACATTGTTGAGTGTGCACTCGATTAAGATATTTTTAGTTGGACTGTTAAATCCACCTTCCTTGAAAGGATTTTTACACTTTGCTCCACTTGTTAGAATGATAGAAAATCACAATTTTACCTGGTAAATGTAATCTCCTATTGCCGATACAGATCCATTTAAGTTTACATCAATAAGATTATCACCTAATGTGATTGAGTAATACCTCTGATTCTCGGTAGCCTCTGTTCTTGGTTCTTGCTAACCAAATTCACCTTTTGTTGTTCTGGTTCTTGAAAATTTCAATTTGATCCATAGATGTGCTCGTAGGATTCATTCATCCTCTCTTTTATATTCACATCCTTGTATAATGAATGATTGCATCATCTATTTATAAGATCGATTGACATCATCAAGTTTCATGAAAAACAATGTTAACTCTAAGATCAGGTTTACAACTTGTACCTTGATCTCATAGTCTATGTGTTTTAAATCAGTTAGAATAATTAAAGCACTTACATTCATGTTTCTTGTCCGTAAAGAAATGGATTTAAAAAAAAATCAAGATTCTATAAATAGAATAAGACTTCTTTATCTGACGTGGAAGCCATATCCACTTTTTGCGGGCTACAACTGACTCTCGGTTTCTATTGGTCGATTATGCTATGAAATCAGTTGACTGTCTTTCATTTTTTTTCTCTTGGTTTTCTCTTTAACTATCTCTTCAGTTTTCACTTTATCCTGCATGTTGGGTTCCTCTGTTAGGATCCTCTTTATCCTTTTGACATTACATTTTCGATGTACACACAAATTTGTTTCGTCGGTTCTCTTGTACTTAGTCATTTTCAGTGATCTCTTTGTACCTGATTTTTGGTTTTCTATTTGTTTAGTTCTTCGGTGTATGCTTACCAAAATTTTTGTTTGCATAATAATGGAAAATTAATGTCATCAATCTCCCCCTTTGACATTAGTAGCAAAAAATGATATGTGCAAAATACTAACTAAATGTTAAGTATATGCAACATATATAATCTGTCATTT
This sequence comes from Thuja plicata, assembly GCA_018584345.1. Taxonomy (NCBI): domain Eukaryota; kingdom Viridiplantae; phylum Streptophyta; class Pinopsida; order Cupressales; family Cupressaceae; genus Thuja; species Thuja plicata. The sequence goes on from MU224114.1 coordinate 853,255, forward strand.
AATGACTCCTCCTATGTATATGCCGATATAGTACTATATACTACCTGCCTATCTATACATATCATTTTCCCATATGAATATACATATACATATCATTTTCATATATTATTTTCCCATCTGAATATCATAATATATATCATTTTCCCCCTGTTTTGATATTAAGGGCAAAAGTCTACACCTTAGAGCTTATAAAAAATGTGGGAGTGTGAAGAATTCATGTCTTCCATTATTTTATCCCATTGTTCCTTTAAGTTCTCTAGATCCAAGTCCTTGAGTGTGATCTTGGAGTGCATATCATAGATGATGTCTTCTAAAGACATCTCTGGGGTTGCTATCAGTTGCCTTGCCAAACTGATATGTTGTTGAAGTAGTGTTATATTTGGTATAAGTTGAGCTTGGAGCTCGGTGACTTCTTCCTTGAAGTGTGTCTCTACTTGCCATATTTCCTACCTTAACCTTTTTATCTCAATGATCTTTTCATAATGCAACTTAATTTCATTGTCTCCATCGGTGGTTAAGCTATTAGCACTGTTAACTAGATTTGTATCTAACTTTTCTATGTTGTCACTATTATGTTTAGTGAAATTTTCTAATGTTCTCAGTTTTTGAATCAAGGTTATAGCTTTAGTTATAATTGGATCTGATTCAGTAATGAATTCTAAAAGCTTTACCTTGTTGACTACCACTTCTTGGATGATGTTCTCAATTAGTTTCTGCTGGTACTTCTGCTCAGCTCTCTCTTCAATTTCCTTCTCTACATCAATATTATGAGTGGTTATTTCTTTGGTGAGAGTGGCTAATTGATCAAGAATTGGCTTGTTCTGATCAATATCAATGTCTGGTACAATCTAGTGCAAGATTTCCCTACTTGTTTCTAGTACCATTGAGTCTCAGTGTTGTTTCCTCAGCTTCTCCTATAATGCCTTCCTTTGGAATATTTCACCTTATTCTTGTAATGCTTCAAAATCAAGTGTAGTTGGGTCACATTTTGGTATCTCAGTGATTTCATCCAAAGTGACGTCCAACTTATTCTTTTTGGATTTCTTCTTCTTATTTTGTGTAGCACTAGAGTGTAGTGCCATTGCCAATTTCTTGGCTTTGTCAGTTGTGCTTGATGAAGTTACCTTTTGTGCTTCTTTTTTCTGTTGTGTATCAGTTTCACCTTGTTGGGTGTCTATAGATGTATCCACATTAACCTTCACATTGTCAGTAGCACCTTTGTCGGTTTCCTTAGGAGTGCCATCTTTAGGTTTATCTCCTTCATCGGTGTCCTTAGATTCATCTTTCTTTATTTCTGCATCCTTCTCTACTGTGTCTGTATCTACCTGTTTTGAATCTCCTCCTGTAACCTTATCAATATCGGTTACTGTGTGAGTGTCTCCGATGTCCTTCTGATCATCGGTGTTGTCTTTCTTTTCCTCTTCTCCTGCATCCTCAGGAGTTTCTTTTTATGGTGACTTGTCTTTTTCTTTTAGAATATTGATAGCTTTTATCAATATTGGCATGTTTCTAGGTATGTTCACCTGTGCATTATCAATTCTAGTGTCTTTCTCATCAGTTGTGTCTTTTGTAACATTGACATCTTAATCTTTATTAACTTCCTCTATTGGATCATCGGTAATGTCAATGATATTGTTATCCACAATGTTGTCATTTGTGGTTTCAGGTCATGACTCATCTGCAACATCCACATTTTTGTTTTCGGTTGTGTCTTCTTCTTCCTTGTCTAACTCAACATATGTATCATCTTCTGTATCTTTTATTAAGCTCTATTCTGGAGTTGCCTTATCAACATATTTTTTTTATAGGTCTTTCACGGGGCTTTCTTCCTTAGTAGGTTTGTTTAGAATTTTACACCATTTCTTATGGCTCTCTTGTTCAATCTCTATAAGCTTCCCTTTGAGAAATTTGTAGGCTCTCAACTTTGGTGATAACTCCTTTTGTGTTTCTCCATCATTTCATAAATTTATTCTTTCTTGGATTTAGAAGGGATGAGAGTAACAAGTACTCTTTCTCTTATTTCCTTCTCATTCTTCAAAGAAAATGTCCATCTAGAGTATAGTCTGTCTAATAGTTCCCTTGGTACATTATTGCTTTCAAACTGAATTAGTACATATTTGAACTTGTACATCTTTGCTATGATGGCATATTCCACTTTGTTATGATCTTCTAGATCTATTTTCAACCATCTTCTAATCTTAGAATCTATAATAGATCCTGAATTTGTAATAGATTTACAAATGTCATCAATATTCTCTTGAGCTTTAACCTTGACATTTTCTGCCTCTATAGCTTCATCTTTCTCGGTGTCTTCAATATCTTCTTAGGTTATGATGAGATTTCTTACTCTTTTGTTTGTCCCTCTCTTCAGTGTGGTCACTTTCCTCTTGTATGCTATGAAATTTCATTTCTTCAAAGGTGAAGGAGTTGAATCCTTAGATGTTTGGCTTCTTGTTCTAGAAGAAGCTATTGTCCTTGGCTTCTTGGTTGGTGGAGGAGGTGGTGAATATGAATCTGTGGCCTCGGAGTCATTATTTTCTTCAACTTCACTGGTAGGTAGCTGTCCTTCAGTTTCTTCCTCCTTTTTAGGTTCTTCCTCCTACTTGGTTTCTTCCTCTGTTGTCGACAATATCTTCTTGAGGCTCTTTACCATTTTTTCCTTTTTGCTGACAATTTTATTAACAACCAGGCTAGATTTTATTGTTTTTTTGGTTTCCTCATATGTTCCAAACTTGGATTGTTTCTTATCTAGTGGTTCATTTAACAATGCATCAATTGCTTTAGATGGAAGATCAATGTTTATTTCATATTCTAATGGTTGAAGTCATGTTGTCCTTGGTACAACAGGCTTGATATAAGTATGATCTGTATCAACAATGCAACATAATTCATCTTTATACTTCTCAATGAGTTGCTCAGGGATCCTTACCCTCTTTTGCATTTGGTCTTTGAATACATTAAAGTATTCATCCATGATTGTTTCAAAATTATCTCCCAGTGAGGCTATATGTTCACTGATCTGCATGGTGACTATTTTTGTGCTATCCCATTTCACATCTCCTACTGATGGGAAAGTTTCTTGAAAGTAGAAGAGAATCCACATTATGAGTGAGCCAAACTTACATGTGTTTAACTTGGCATTCCTTATAGTCTTCAAATTATCTTCTAACTAATTCAGTATAAGTTTGGATAAGTCCAACTATGTTTCCTTCTTCATAATCTTGTAATCTGTGTCTATTGCACTGGATGCAATGTTGTTCATTTTGCTGGCTTGGAAGAATTTGTAGCCTAGAACGCATGCATCAAATTTTATCTCATCATCGATTATGGTGGAAACCTTCAATCCTCTACCATCCCATTTGGCTCCTATGATCTTTTTAGTTTTGGCCTTGGGTGGATGCTTTAGTGCTTTTACCTTTTTGGTTACAGGGTAACTGGTGACCACATGGATAACATCTCGGGTTATCATCTTTGGTTCATCCAACCAAAGTTTATGATTGTGCATTCGGCTTAGTACTAACAGAATCCACTCAGTTTTGAAGACCTTTGAGAATAATAGGGCATTAGTGAGCCCTTTAATTCTATATGTTTATGTTCATCTTTTAATGTTCCATCTTCGTTGCATAGCTTCTTATAAGCTTGTTCAACCTCAGAATCACCTATTTCTGCAATCTTGCAGTGTATAAATACTTGAACATCCTTGATGAGAAAAACCCTAGCTGGTATTCGCGAGAATGCTCTAGCATCATCGGGTTGTGAGGAAACCTCAGGGTGAATCTTGTAGTTTGGTTCCTCACATGCTAAATTCTTGATGAGCTTGAACTCATCCTTCTTGGTGTGCTTGATTTCACAGTTCTTGATGTCGTGGCCATTTTTCAGATTTAGGGCTTTTTGTAAAATGCGTGAAATAGAGTTGTCGGTTGTCATAGAACTTAATGTACACACCAAGTGTTGTTCTTGATCTAATTTGGAGTGCTAGTGGTTGAGTTGTGGTTGCTCTATGATCCTATCGCTTTCTGCTCAAAAATCACTCTCGTCGCTCTGCTCTGGTCGTGGTGAACAATGAGTTCAACTCGTTGCCCTTTTATAGCCATTTGACCTAAAAGGTGTGTCTTTAATGCTTACCAAATCCTTAGTGTGTGAAGACGGAGTTTTTCAGTTAATACTTCAACTTCCCTTTGGTGACAATATGATGTTTCAGGCCGGTTGTTCATCTCTTTCTTTTATCGTCGGGTTTCGGTCTGAGAACAACTTGTTTACTTTCCTTGGTTACTGACAAGGTTCGGTTTACACTTAGCAGCTTTTCTTTAACCAACGCTTCTCAGTAAGTGTAGGCAATCTCATCTTTGAGTGTGTACTGACAGATTTTGGTATGTATGCCTGATAGTGTAGTTATCATAGATTTTAACAAGTAGTACCATGATGCATCTTTACTCATGCTAATTTGGTATTTTATCAACATAATATGGAACTCATGTAAAATAATAACTTGGGGTAATGCGATTCCATACTTACTTATTCTGCTTAGGTGGGGGTGGTGATGTCACCAGATCCATTGGATGGGGTGTCACCATTTGCATTTCTCAGTCTAGCTTCATCATTGTTTGAATCTTTTCTTCACATTTTTTCTCTTTCCCTCTAGATGTCTTCAATGGTATTTCCATTGGGATATGTGATGGTTTCTGTTATTCATTCTCTGCAATATTTCTTGAGATGACCAACTTTATGACAATGTAAGCATGCCATTTCGGGGTTAGTCTAGCCTCTAGACTTTCTAGTCCACTGTCTCATACACTTTGCAGCAATGTGACCAAATCTTCCACATGCTATGCAATTTTTCCAAGTGTTTTAATCCCATACATATTGGTTACCAACTCTTTTGGTTGATAGGGAGTTTCTTGACCTTTTGGCTTCCATGCTTGTTTTTTCTTTTTCCAGCATTCAAGATTTGTCTACCCATTCATTTTTCAAGTAGGACAGTATTTGTCCATGTAGGTTTCCTTCTTTGGTTGTTTCATCTTAGACTTACATTCATATGCTTTATGTCCTTTCTTGTTATATTTATAACAAAATCCTATGAATGAAGATGTAGATTTAGGAATACCTTTCATTTGGCCTCTGCATACATTTGATGTATGGCCTTGATTTCCATAGTGATTGCATGTAAGCTTTCTTGGTCTTGAATTTGTATAGACATTCTTTGGATCAATTTGATTTGATGATTCTCCATTCTTGGTAAAACCTAGACCGGTGTTGTTGTTGACTCTTTGTTTTCCTTCAAGAAAATCATCCATTATGTTATTACTTTCTTCAACTTTCTTTATAATTTCATTATGCTGCTACTGAATTCTTATTTCATGTTTCAACTTTTCATTCTCATCCCTTAGCTCACCGATAGCTTCTATTCTTTCAATGAGTTCAACATTTATTATGTTTTCCTCTTGACTCATAAGAATAATCTGATTTGTAATCTCATGGTGATGCTCTATAAGTCTTTGTATTTCAGACTCTTTTTCTTGTATCTTTTTTGTAATCTTTCTTCTATCATCAATAGATAGTATTCTTTCTTGCTTAGCTTGTCTAGCATTGTTCATGACATCAATCATCCTTACCATCTGTGTCTCTTGACCGATTTGTAGAGATTTAACTTGTCCAGCTAGATGTTGATTGATTTCAGTTAGGCTTGTGATGCTTTCTTCTAATGTATCTGATGCTTTGCTTGTAGTTGATCCTGAAGAATCAAACAAATATGGTATCTCTTCCTCATGATAATCTATCTCATTGCAGTGAGATGCCATGATCTTTCTTTCATCTAACAGTTGTCAAATGTTGATTCTAGCTTCTTTATACTATTCATAGAACATTTGAATTTCTAGCTTCTTATTTTCAATATTCTTGTCGAGTCTGTACTTCTCTATTATATGATCTTTTCTCATAAGCCTTTAAGCTTTTCCAAAGAAGAGACTTAGCTCTGATACCAATTTTTGGAATTAATGGGAAGTGTGTACTAAGATGGGAGGGGTGAATCAATACCTCTAAAACTTTTGTATCCTTTAATCAATTAATCTTTGTGTAATCAATTGTATATCTATTCATCTGATCTATACTATCTTGATGTGAGTTATATCAATTAGAAACTTAACGTACATATGAACATTAATAGAAACATTCATGAAAGTAATTGACACATAACACAAGATATGATATCGTAGAAAATTCCTATTAGGACGTAAAAACTGTGGTGGGGATGACACCCACAAAATCTTCACTATCTGCAGATTGGAAGGGGCAGGTTAAGGCTTACAATTTGATCACTTCTGATGATCTACCCGGTTAAGAGTATCTATGGAGATCTATTAAAGTCTACTCGGTTAAGAGCTTTAGCAACACTGTTGAGTGTGCACTTGGTTAAGAGATTTGTAGTTGGACTGTTAAATCTATTGGAATTATTGGAATGATGTACTGAGAGGGGAGGGGTGAATCAGTACGTCTAAATTTTTTTGTGTGGTTGGCCCATTAACCTTTGAGTCATCAGATTTGAATATTCCTATCTATCTATTCATCTTTCTATATGTATGTGAAATCATAATATAAGTTCTTTACATGTGTAAACATTCAAGAAACATTCATGAAAACAAATAACACGTGATATGATATCGCAGAAAACTCCTGTTAGGAAGTAAAAACTGCGGTGGGGATGTCTACCCACAAAACTTCACTATGTGCAGATAAGAAGGGAGCCAGTAAAGGCTTACAATTGATCACTTCTAATGATCTACCCTGTTAATAGTATTAGAGTGGAGACCTATTAAGATGAATTAGTGATTAATAATGCGGGTAGAAAAGGTCTTTTTTTAGTGTCTATATTTTACCCATAATTTAGAAAATGCATTTTCAATGTTGTTTCAAAGAAAAATATTTTTTTTGGAGAACATGAACAACCTCATGAGCAAGCTTGATTTATTTGTGCTTCTTCAAGTAGTAAGGTCTCATTGGCCAAGTCAATCCTCATGGGATAGGAGGAAGATCCACCAACATGGTATATAAAGTTCTCCATGTCTTGGGGGGGACCTAACCACATGGTTAGATACATGGGAATCCCCTTTCTAGTTAACCCCAACCATAAAGACATGTGGGAATGGGGTAAGGGAAAGATTGAAAATAAGTTGAACAAATAAAACACTCATTTCCCTTCAATGGCTAGAAGATTTTAGACCTGTCAGAAGATTCTCTCTTCTTATGCTATATACTAGTCCTTAGTGTGGATATTTAATCAAGGGAAGATAAACTACATCCATAAGATCATTAGAGAATTTCTTTGGTCAGATGGGAAAGGAAATAAAAAAGGCATCCTATTGGCTGCGAATGGTGTACCATAAGTAAGGAACCTTGAGGCCCAGGCCTAAAGGATATTAGGATCCAAGGTATTTTACTAGTAGTTAAGTGGATTTCCAAAGCCACCCAAGGAAGTGAGCCCTAGAAGGTTCTCATCAAGAAAAACATTAGCAAAGCTATACCTATCCAAGGTAAATCCTAGAAAGGGCTCCACTTGAATGATCTCCTAGTAGGGAACTTTGATTTAAGAGTTGAGGGCTCCAATGTATTTAAATCCATATGAAAGAGTTGGAATATTGTGAGACACATGATTTCTAGTAATAGTTATTAGATCAAAAAAATGAGATCTATTGAGAAAGATTTGTGTGGTGGAATCTCTCTCATGGAAATAAACCTCTTGCACTACTTCAAGGGTTCTCTTCTATAAAATGGGCCTCTATGGGGATTAACTATTTTCAAGACATCATTTTGGAAAGTGATCTTATCAGCTGGTAAGAGCTATTGAAGAGATATGACATCCCCCAATCACAGTGGAGAATATACACCTCCTTGATGTTGGAAATATATGATGTGCCCAGTGACTGAGAGGGGGGGGGTGAATCAGGAACCCATAAAACTTAATCCTTTTAATCCACAATTAGATTAACTTCTTTGTTTGCATGCATAGAACTTGAAAGTAAAGAATCATACACAACACATAACACAATATTTGCTTATCCAGGAACCTTCCAAAAGAAATTAAAACTGGGGTGGGGATGATACACACAAGATTTAGTAGTGCAATATAAATTTAGCCTGTTAGAGCTTACAATGACCACTTCTGATGGTCTACCCTGTTAGGAGCATAGAAAAGACTGTTAGGTCCACCTTGTTAAAGTATTTTGTACAATACAATAAGTAATGCAACTCTGTTAAGAGATTTAAAGAAAGTACTGTTAGGTCCACCTTGTTAAAGTATTTTTCTGATCCACCTATAAGAATGAACCATTTGATGATCTGCTCTATGCAACTATGATTGCTGAATGAGATCCTTCTGAATATAACTGACCACCTGAATGTGATAGATGAGACTCTGCTATCCTGAATACTTCTTCTCTTTAATCAAACTACCATTTGCATGTCTTACACTTATACATATACATACATTTCATTTCATACATACATGTGTTTTGGATAAAACAAACTATCTTACATATATATCTTATCCAAACAAATAACTCTACAAGTCAGCTTGCAATAAACAAAATGATATTTAAAAATATATGCAATGTCAGCTTCAAACTATCACTCGGGTTTAGAAGTCTACTCAGGTGATAAACTATCACTTGGGTGATACTGCAAATCACTTAGGTCATACTGATCACTCGGGCAATGCTGGTCACTCGGGTAATGTTGATCACTAGGGAAACACTGATCACTCAGGACTTGCATAATGCTTGTTGGCTCAGTCGAAACTAGATGACTAAGTGTTGTGACACTAATTGACAATATGTCTTGACATAAGGTCTACAATCTCCTTCTTTGGCATTAGTGACAAAAACACTTATCATTGAATTCTGTATCTGATATGTCAAAAATCCCTCTTACTGTCTACTCAGGTTTTGACACTGTTTTTGCTAATCGGGTCCAACTGACTCTATTTTTGTATTTTTCAAAAATTGTTTTTGTAAAGTATATTTTCTTCATTTCTCCACTGTACATGTGTTTCCTCAATGATATTTCTCCTTTATTAAAATATAATTATATTTCCCGCTTGTTTTTGACAAAAATGCCAAAAGTGATATTTACAAGGTTAGTCCAAATTAGGATAGGAAATCACTACGTACCTTCAAAATTTGAGACAAAGTTTTATCCCAATTGTCCCATAGCACCTTTATGATGTGAAATTCAATTTGTAGCTCTGCAGATAACTCTATCATTAGCTCTGCAACTGCGAAATTGTTGACATGAATGAGTGTCTTTGCATGTATGATACATTTGTGCATTCCATCCATGTGTGGTAGGAGTTGGCTTTGTATAGTTGTAAGTGACTCTCTAGTTCTAGCTTCTTCTCTCAACAATTCAGCCTGCAGATCAGTAAGATACTTGATCTTCATGAAGTGAGCTAAACTAGTGCTCGGGTCAAGTGCTAACTGCCTTGCACTTTCCTTCACGTCTGCATCAATCTTCACTATCTTGTTCTTAATCTCCATAGAAAAGTTAGAGGTGTCACTTGAATTTAAAAATAGTGCTACCACATTGGTCATGGTGGTTTCTAGAGTGCTGATGATATTGGTAAGCTGCACCTGGTCAATTGCAATCTTCTTTACAATGTTTTCCAGAACCTTGTTCTCAAATTTCTTTTCTGCTTTCTCAAGTAACTTCTCTTGACCATCCATATCTATGTTGAAATTGTGGACAATGTCAATAATTTGGTCCATTATTAAGTCAATCTCATTGACTTCAATTTGCAATGCATCTACAAATATGCCTTTGACATCTTCAAGTACTTTATTCCTTTGCCTTTTCTTTCGGAGCTTCTGCTCTGTAGCTCTTTTCTTCCAAAGTTCTCCCTGAATATCCATTTTCTCTACAAATAAGCTGGATTGTTCCCAATTTGGAATCACTATTTCTTCATCAAGATCTATCTCATTAGTATTTACTACTTTTTCTTTTCCTTTTGTCTTCGGACTCGGTGAAGGACAATTTCCTTATCTTTACCTTCCTGATCCTTTTCCTCAGTATTCAATCTAATTAGGTCATTGACCTTTACAGTACCAATTTTTGAATCAAAGTTAACTGATGAGTCAATACTAGCAATAGAAATATCTACCTTGTCTTTCTGTGACTCAAGTATGCTTGGCTCAGTAGTAAGTGGAGCCTGTTGCTCAGTTTTTACTTGTTTAGATGTGGATTCTACAACCTTGTCCTTTCTCAGATGTACTATATTCTGGATAGGAGATTGTGGTAATGATGCCATTACCTCTACTGCAATCTTCTCATCATTGGACTCTTCAATAGTATGTACCTCAGGTAATGTATCATCATTTTCCTATTCTAGAGGGTCTGTACTCAACATTTCTGCCTTAACATTGTCTTCATTTATCTCAAATATTGATTTCCATACTAATGTGGCATGCTGAACTACATCTTCTATGTTTTTGTTTAATATTTGGAATGCCCTAAATCTGGGGGTGTGATTATTTTGATATTTATTCAAGGCCTCTTTTACTTCTTTTCCCTTCATTGCAGGCATGACTTGCTTCAATGTACGTTACCTTATGTCCTTTTCATTTTGGACTGCATTATTCTAGGGAATAGAGACTACCTTGAATAGGTCTTTAGTCATATGACTTTAGCTCAGAGGGGTCATATTTCCATTTTTCCATCTTCTCCACTATTGCTTCTTCGATCTTTTTGTTTTCTTCCTTAGTCCTAGAAGCATAGTTCAGTGACTTCAAAGAACTCATACCTCTTCTTTCTTTTAGTTCTTCAATTTTATGATCAAATGAGGGTGGTGGTTTCAATAAAACCACAGTATCAAATTCTTTACCATCATCCTCATATTTACCCAATACAAGTTTTCTCCTTGATCTCCTTATAGTGATAACAGGGGTAGTGCTTTTTGCCTTTTGTTGCTTGGGTGCTGCCTTCCACTTCTGAGGAGGAGGTTCAATATCAATCTCTTCCTTTTCTTCCTCAGATTCAACATCCTCTATTTTAACTGTATCCTCTTTACTCTTATAGATGGAAGGAGAGTCAGAGGTATTTCCATACTTCTTCTTAAATGGTATCAATCATCTTCTTTCCTCTTTTCAAAATCTTGGGAATCTCAATCTCCAAAGATATCCTGCTCTTAGCTTCTTCATATTCTCCAAAGTAGGGTTCCTATGGATTGCAAGCTCATTTACAAGAGCCTCTATGATGTCTCTTATGTCATCTATGTTGACTTCATATGACAGGGGCTTTACCCCTTGCAACCCTATGCTTTACTGCTTGTATATAAACCTTATCACAATCAACTAAGAAACATATTTCATCTTTGTAATCTTCAACTAGTTGTTTAGGAATTTTGTACCTACTCTGCATCTTCTGTTTGAAATTCTCAAAGTATCCATCTATAATGTTGTCAAATTTATCTCCTAACTCAGCTATGAATTCATTAATTTGATGGATTAATGGTCTATCCTTCTTCCATGCTACTATACCCTTGGATGGAAAGAACTTCTCAATATAAAAGAGTATGCAGATTAGAAAAGAACCAAACTTACATGAATTGGTCTTGGATACTCAAATTCTTTCCATATTCTTTCTCAACTGGATGAGCTGCAATTCTGCTAGATCAAATACCAGATTATTCTTCACCACTTTGTATGTTAGGTCAACAGCTTCACACGGAACACTATTAGGTCTTCTTTAACTATATATCTTGTGGGCTATAACATGAATTCCAAACTTCAATTCCATATTAGTTACTCCATTAAGTCTCATGCCTCTGCCATCCCACTTGGCAAGAGTTATCTTAGTTAGGTCATCTCAGGTTAGGGTTTTGGTATCTTTCATCTTTTCTAGCATAGGAAACCCAATGACACAGTGTATTATCTTCTTTGTGATCTTCACAGGATGTTCCAACTACAGGTGCATATCGTGGAAACTGCTAAGAACATATCTCATCCACTTTATTTGGAAATTCCTTGACATGTGCATGATGTGTGTCAAACCCTTGGTTTTGATGTACTTATGCTCAGGCTTCAAACTCCCATTTGTACATAATGCATCATATTCCTTATTCATATCAATGGTTCCAAGCTCCTATATGTTGCAGTGATAGAAGCTTTAGATGTTGTTAACCAGTAACACTTTTGGAGGAATTAGAGAATGAGCTCCCATCAGGTCTATCTCCTCTGCAATTGCTGGATGAAGCTTAAGAACTGGAGGATCACAAATTTCATTTCTTACTAGCATCTCAGAACCTTTCTTGACCTTTCTACTGGAAGTAGATTCCATATTGTTTGGACGAAATGATCAAACTTTTCTTTTAATCACAAATTCGCACTGAATCGCTAAGGGCTCTAAATTGATCTATAAACTGAAAAATTTGTAAGTAATAATCTTTACAATCCTTCATTTATAAGAGATTTTCAACTTTTAGAGTATTTCATTAAATGATACGTACATAGTAGCAGGCATGATGCGTGTTTCTCCAAGATTCACTCAGAAGCTCAAGTGAAACTAACTTCCCAATTATCAATACTGCCTGACTCATCTCAGTTAAGCTAGAGTAGCTCGGGTGTTACTAAAATTCTTACTCAGCTAGAACTGTAATATGTCATCATACATCAATATGCAAATTTGGACTTGCTAGCTTATCTGGAACTGATGTATGATGGATTTTATTGCACAATTATAGTCATCTCCTTATGTTCCTATTTTGTAATGGTAGATCCACCCAGCTCACTGATTTGGGTGTCATTAGATCCTTCATTTCTTTGATTTGAATTATTAGGAGACTTCCTTACCCATTGTTGACTCATTCGAGATCTAATTTCAGAGACTTTAGATTTTCCATTCTTAAAACCAGTATCAACTTTTTCTCTGTTCATACAGTTCTTGCTTAGATGACCGAGTTGCTTGCACACATAACATCTCTTAGTAGGATCCATTTTTCTGAAGTGATTCTTCATAAAATTTGCACCAATGTGCCCATATTCACTACAATGACAACATCTGTACCATGTGTTGTAATCCCAACCAAAAATTTCCTTGGCTAATTGTTCAGTAGGATTCCAATTCTTAGTTCTACACTCAGAAGATCTATGACCTTGTTTTTTACACTTGTAGCATTTTCCTTCAAACTTAGGTTTCTCTTTGCATTCACTTTTTCTATGTCCATGTTTTTTGCAACTGTAGCATTTACCATTAAATTTTGACTTTCCATTTCTCCAACATTTATTTTATGTATGCCCTAACTTACCACAATGATTGCATGTAGGCTTATTGTTCTTTTGAGCTCCTTGTTTTGAGGATTCACCTCATTTAGTATAAAAAAATATACTCTATCCACAATGTATAAATTTTGTTGCCTTATCCATGCTAGCTTATGAATTCATCATACTTTCATTTGTTTGCTTTTCAACATTGAGATCATTCTGCAGTCTTTCATTTTCTGTCCTTAGATTGACAATTTTTTGTGTTGCATTATCAAGTTGACTTACCAAATCAGCTTGCTGAAGTGACAAGTGTTGGATTTCATTTTCTTTTTCCTCTAATCTTGTACTTAGAAATCTTTTATCTTCTTTCACTATATTTCTTTCATCTTCTACTTTATTCTTTAGTTCCATGACTTCACATATTCTGATTGAATGAATTTCTTGTTCTCTTTTCAACTTTCTATCTTCTTCATGTAAAGTGAGATTCTTTGTAAGTAAGTATTCAATGGCTACATCAGCTTCTTCAAAACTTTTCTCCTTGCAAAATTCTTCAATTCTTTCTTCTTTATAGTTCTTGCCATTCATCTGCACTACTAATTCTTTTCTTCTTTTCAGGGAAAGAGAGTGTTGCTCCTTAAGTTTCATGATCTGATCTATGACCACTTTAAGATCTATCTTTTCATTCTCAGTGGCTTTCTCCCATCAGTATGTTTCCATAGCCTCTGATATTTTCTGATCTATTTTTTGAGCATCTACTATTTACATTTGTATTTTGTTCATATCACGACTTTCATGGTATTGTAAATGCAGCAGCATGATACTTTGTATTTTATATGATATTTGTATGTTTACAAATTATAATCAACAAAAGAAAAAAATTGTGGAAGTCATGCTCCAACATGACCCATTGGAGTGCAGAATGGAAGTTTGGTGCCCCCTCTAGAAAATTAATAATTAAAAAGAGGGATATTAATTTAGTGATTGTCTAGTAAGGTGTGCACTTCTCACTAGATGTGTAAAAAATAAAGTGAAAAGGGCTAGTTAGGTCAAAATGACAAGTAACAATAATATATGGTAGGCTTAGAGGGTATAGGGTGGGGGGGGGGGATAAGATAATGAAGCCTAGAAATAGGTCCTTTGGGGTCTATTCTTATTTAAACTCATTTGGTTGTTGAGATTTGGGCATTCTATAGAAATATCACCATATAGTGAGAGAGATGACATTGAATCATCCATCAAGAGAACCCGCTTGATATATGTATAGTACTTTATTTGTATTGTTGTTATTTTTAGTAGTTGTTAGGCCCAAAAATGAAGCTAAAATTTGTGTGACACAATTAGTGCACCATAAATGTTATTACATTTTTCACAAGTATCATGATTCAACACAAATGTACATTGAATCACTAATTGTCTTGTAGTACCATAGTTGAACTATAATGCCACACATAAAAAATTACATTAGTGTGCCACAAAAATTAAAAAATAATGCATACACCTAATAAGGTGTCATAAATGTATTTGTTATTGCAACTGAATGGTTAGGTGGTGCAAATGATCTACTGTGATATAGGTGAAAAGAAAATGGCATATTTGACTAGAATGGTAAAATATGCACTCTAACTAATAATTTAGTAGTTTTTGCATACTTAATAACATAGTGTGATGAATTCAAGAGGTGGTATAGTGGTTGTATGCATGAAAGATTCATCCTAACTCACTAGTGTTGAGGTGCAATTTTAGACGATGGTGAGTGATCATTTTTGGGAGAACTCAATTTGTAGCATATTATATATATTCTTGATGGGATAAAAGTGTATCATGACTGCACTAGTTGAATGGTAGTATAGTGAGACAAGTTTGTTTCACCTAATAAAAGGGGAGGCAACCATCACACATGAGGAATTTTAAAGGATCTTGAGGACTCCTATTCATGGTGAGCACATGGTATACAATTGTAACATTGAAAATAGTAAAATGGGGTGACTATTTGTAATAGAGGATCTGTTGGTTCCCAAATCAATATATTGGAAATCCTATGAGATTTCCTACTCAATTATGAGATTTTCCAACTCACTTGGCCAAAAAATAGGAGTGATCAATTATGATCCTCCTCCCCTACACTTTGGGCTCTACAAAACCAAGGCGGGTGGGCCTATACCTTAACCTAATCTCTAGGTTCAAGGCTTTTTATATCAGATAGAAATGTATAGGAAACTTGAGTGATCTCTCATGATGGAAAGTGAATTCTTGAGACAGGTCCAATTGTGAATATAACAACAACTAAATATTTGAATAATGCTTTTGAAAGAATTCTTTGTTTTGTAAATGAATTATAAAATGTAAATATGATTATTGACTGGAAATGCCCTGAAGATGCTTGATTAAAACAACTTAAACCAGTATTAGACCAATGCCTTTATCCCCTAACATTATTATCAATTCAATTTAAAATGATCCTACTTATGACCCTATGAGACAGTTTTAACAACTTACTTCTCAAGTAAGACCATCACCCCAAAGGAATCTATATATATAATAACTTAAATGTACTTCTATTGTTAGTCTTATGGATTTTAAATTATTTATGAAAGACCAATAAGATTGAGTAGAGCCTTGAGAACCAATCTTCAAACTAAAACTAATTCAAATTATTATGTCATAAGATAACACAATGAAGCACCTAAAAGAAATAGATTATCACAAAGAACTAATCAAATTAAATGAATAAAAATACCATTATGAATGAAAGGATGATTGGAATTATATTGAAATAAGTATGATTAAATCCAAGTGAATACAAACCGTGTAATTGTTTGGGTGAAAAGGCATACCCATTCACAAAGACTTGTAACTTCTTAACTGACAACTAAACAAATTGTCATAATAGACTAGTTGCATAAAAAATCATCGATACAATTATTTTGGAATATTTAGTCAAAAGGGGTAATCCCTTAATAGCTTGCCACATCTCTTTATATTCTCCAGGGGCATATGTATCTGTATCATGGATGATATCCATGACCATGAATTTCAGCACAGATAACCATTCCCTCTGCAACATTTGTACCCTTTTTCATTATGAATCATTCCATAATTTTTTCCGCTAACAAGATACTCCATAGAAATAATTTAATTAGATTCACGTATTAATCAAAAGGAAATAAAAATTTACCTTTCTTGTAGGGATAACTCAGGATTCTTTGTAATTTTCTTCATAAATTTCCAGCCACGTGGAAAGTATTTGGCTTCCCACAGGTTCAATTTCTAACAGAGTTTTGGAAATCACACCACCTATCTATATTTTCCAAAGTTTTGGAAATGTCACTCCATCCCTGTGAATTCTGAAGATTACACTGAGTTTCAGAAACTACACTTCTTCCCTACGATTTTTGAAGATAAAACTGAGTTTTGGAAATCACACTTCTTCCCTGCAATCTATGAAGATTACAGAGTTTTGGAAATCACACTACATCCCTACAATTTCCTAATTTTACACTAAGTTTGAGAAATTGCACTTCTTCCCTGCAATTTTTGAATATTACATTAAGTTTTAGAAATGACACTTCTTCCCTGCGATTTCCAAAGTTTAATCTTTGCTTTTTCTTCTTCGGAAAAATTACACTTTCTAAATTTGTGAGCCCAATCTTCACTTTGGAAATTTGGGAATTCCCTTACAAGGCTTCCAATCCTGATTACTAGTACCCTGCACATTAGTTTTCTGAACTAGAGCACTTTGTCTTTCTTTGAAGTCAAACTTTCTACCATTATGTCACATTTTCGATGATTCCAACTTGGCACATGTATTTCTTATCTTCCTTTCAATAATTTATGTATCATTTTATTTTGGCTGATTTATTTGACATAATATTTTATCAGGGAAAATGGGTCCCATCAGCTGATTCCTGCACATGGAAAACCAACAGTAACTATTTTCATGTCTTAACAAAAAATGCAAAAATGAAGTATTTTTATGATTTATATACTAAGGACATATTTATTAACATAAATGTATCAAAATATAAGCTTAAAATATGTTAGATGGGAGGCAAAAACAAATTTAAAATTTGTGTGCCAACAATGGCTCTTTCTAGGGACATATGTTCATACATGGACATACTGAGATCCTAGTTATCTCTGGAGAGCAGATCAAAAGACTAAATAGAAAAAAAATAGAAGAAACAAAAATATCAAACAAAATGTCATATTTTAAGAGATACTCCATGTTTCTTCTAAGAGAAGAAATTCTTGAAGTATTGGGCGTGCACTGGGAATTCTTAAACCTCTCCTTCTTTATTCTGTAAGAAATAAGAATTTTCTCCTCCTTTGTCCATAGTAATATAAGGTCTTAGCCATAATGCTTCAAATTTTCCATGATTCCCTTTTTCTTGTTCTTTAGCATTCCACTTTAGCACCCAATTACCAATTTTGAAAACTTTGTTATGTGCTCTCTTTTCATGCAACAACTTAACTTGTTTTTGCTTCATGACATTCCTTTCTTGAGCCTCTCTTTTGATCTCATCCAGTTCAGTTAACTATTCTATCCTTTCCTACATGAGATTCATGTCCTCAAGTTGTTCCTTTGTGAAAAACTTGTGTACTAGAAGCAAATTATTCAAAGTCGGTCTAGCTTCCTTCCCATAGACGAACTCATACGAAGAAAATATTGTGGATTTATAGATAGTAATTCTATCATCCCATAATGCTAAATTTAACTTTTAATCCCAAGCTCTTTTATTATTATCTAACATTCTTTTGATCATCTTCAAGATGTTCTTATTGCTAGACTCAACCTCACCATTTCCTTGTGGATGGTAGGGTGAGTAATAAGATAAAACAATACTATAGGATTCACAAAAATTGGAAAATTATTTTGATCTAAAACACATTCCATTGTCTACCACAATCTTATAAGGAACCCAAACCTGGTTAGAATTTTCTCCATCAGGAATTTGATCATGACTTTACTTGTAGCATACCTGGTTAGTATTGCTTCAACCCATTTGGTAAAGTAGTTTGTAGCCACCATGATCCATTTGTGACTTCTACTCAATTTATCAGTAATCTCCCCAATGAAATAAACACCCCACATATGGAAAGGCTCCTCAGTATGTATAGGTATAAGAGGCAAAGTCCCATCATATTTTAGTTTCCCTAAAACATTCAAGCATGGCTCACATTTTCTGACATATGAATGTTAATATTTGAAAATATGAGGCTAATAGTACCCAACATGTAAGAACTTATGTGGTATAGTTTTTTCTGATAAGTGTCCATGAAAAAATCCCTCATGTAATTACTTTAAGATTGAATTTACCTAGAATATATCTAGACAAAAAAAAAGACACCATCTCTATTTAACCAATATAAATCACCTTGGATTAGCACATACTTGGATTCTTGGAGCTTTATTTTTATTTTATGAATATTAGTAAGACCTTACTGGAATTTCATATGTATCAAATAATAAACAACATCTTTATACCATCAACACTATTCAATGCTTACCTTTGTACCCTCCATTTCCACCTAGTGTACTTGGGTTTCTTCTAAGTTGGAATATTCCATGAGTTTTGCAAGACCTTGATCTCTTACCAGCTTGGTGATCTAGATTTCAATGTTAAACTCTTGAATTTGATTTATCCATCTTCACCTCCAACCAGTTGTTTCTGTTTGTCTAGATATATCCTTTACTGCAACATTTGGCACATAAGCTATTACACTTTGTCCAACCAGATATGGCCTAAAATATCTTACTTCCTTGACCAATGTATATGCTTGTTTTTCATTTATTTCATAATTCAATTTTGGTTCTTGTATATTCTTTCTAAAAAATGCCACAGCCTTCTCATAACCTGTTAGGATTGGATAATATTGAAGGGGGGGGGGGGGGCTGAATCAGTATTATAGTACTTAATTAAATTCTTCAACCATTTAAATATCAACTATAAACTTGCAGTAAAAAAAATAACATAAGAAAATGACACAATACTCATAACACCATATTTTGTTTTCAAGGAAACCCTGGCCAAGTGAAAACCCCGCTGGGGATGGTACCCACAAGCATGCACTAAAGTATAATGTCCCTGTAAGGAGACCTAGCCCTATTAGGAGCTGAATATTACATAGTACATTTCCTTGTTAGAGGAATAAAAACCATGTTAAAGGTTCACAACACCCTGTTAGGGGACAACTGAGCTTAGAACTCTTACAATATAATTTAGGTTACAAAGTGTTCTCAATCATGAACAGAAACAAGCAATGCTGGTGCTTAGATAGTTCCTTTATAGTTCTTCAATGATCTCTGCCATTCTCTACTCTACTATTTTCTTAACAACTCATCCTACTGTCCAACTTACATATACTTACAACACAACATGACCTTTATCAAAAAGATCTTACATATATATCTCACAACTTTACAAAGTCGGCTCTCAATATGAATATTACAAATATTACATAAGTCAGCCTTCAATACAAAATACATTTAATATAGTAAACACTAAATGCATAGTTGGTGCTCTTGCATATTCTATGTGGAGGTTATCAACAACCAAAATACAACTTTTATTGTCTGGAGTCCAAGCCATACTCCCTCAATCTTCGCTACTGTAAAAGTGCTCTATTTCACTATTCTACTGTAGTCTATCTATCTTCAACTCTGTCTAACTCACCGTAGACTCAACCCAAAAAAAAATGATCTTAGGTGGAGGTCATACATACCCCATACTATCTTCCTCTAAGCTCGCTTGCCCTAAATCATCAATCTCAATCTTTGACATCCAAAACACTTCTGTATCTCTGCTTTTGCACTTAGTCAATTTCTAAATCACTAAAACTTATCTTTTCTAGAATCGGTCTGAAACCCAGAAGTGTTTCCATAAATGAAAACCAAAAAGTAAATCAATTTTATACAAAATTTATTACTTTCCAACATAACCTTCATCATTCTCTGCAACATAACAACTGCTATTGTGTGATAAAAAGCAAAAGAGAAAACTTGAAAGGGTTTTGAAAAATCTAGAGATGTAAGAATAGCGGAATATTTTATTTCTCTTTTAATGCTTCCAAATCTTTATTTTTCCATTTATCCCTAACTCCTTTTTAAAGCATTTTTGCAATTAGCTTCACAATTTTTGCAAAATTTGATATAAATCTTTTAACAAAATTAAAATGACCAAAGAATGATTGAATAGCCTTAACATTTTTAGGTATTTGAATCTTATCTATTGTGGATATTATTTTAGGATCTATCCTTACCCCATCCTTTGAAACAATATGTCCTAATAATTTACCTTATGTTACTCTGAAGTGACAATTCTTAAGATTTAATGATATTCCATATTCTAAAGATCTTAAGATTTTTTTTCAAGATGGTTACAATGTTCCTCTTCTTTCTTAGAGTATGTAGTCAAATAATCTTGATAAAAAATAAAAATGAAATCAATTAAACCATCAAAGACCACATCCATAGCCCTTTGGAAAGTAGCTCCAACATTTATGAGTCCAAATGACATTCATGCATAGACATATGTTCCCCATGGAGTTGTAAAGGTTTTTTTAATGTTCTTCTTCTTCTTTAACCTTTACTTGATTATATTTTTAAAACCCGTCCATCGGGGAGAGCAATTCATTTCATGTCACCTTTTGTAATAATGCTTTCATGTTAGGCAGGGCATAATTATCTTTTAATGATGACACATTTAAATTCCTAAAATCTACACAGAGCCTTATGTCACCATTATTTTTTCTGATAGGTACTAAGTTAGACACCTATGTTGAATGTTTGATTGGTTTGATGATCCCTGCATCTCTCATCTTCATTAATTCCTCCTTTTTTGGAGCCAATGTTTGGTTTATAGGCCATTTTCTTTTCCTAAATGGTTATGCATATGGATTCAAAGGTACTTCATGCTTAAACAGATCATCTCTATACACTTTAAGGTCATTATATGACCAGGAAAATACATATTGGAATTATTTCTATTTGAGGTGTTGACATTCATGTTTTTTCATTTATGTTAACATATGTTTCAGTTGGATGTAGTAAAAGTCTTAGAAAGACTAGTTATGTCAGGAACATGCAGGTATGACAAGGATGTACGAACAAGGTACGATATTTTAGAGTATGCAAGCATTAATTTGAGTAGAAATAATTATGTATACCTTATGTCTAAGGTCACTAGATTGTATGTGGTTATATGCATGAGTTATAGCTTCTCTGGTAATGAATGGCTACAGAGCAGTGATAGAGGATTATGATAGAGTTAGTCCCTGTGTTTTTGGGATAACTTGGATGCACGGATTTTTTATGGTATAAAAGCTTTAGGCATGGAAGAAGACATGTTGGAGAATGTTACTTGTGATTCTTTGGTCATCGGTCTCTTGGTGACGTTAGTTGTGATGTGTGATCTTGCGAAAACCTATTCATGGCTGACTATAGTGGTGTAACATGTTTAGAGAATGAAGAGCTTGGATTATGGATATTGGAACATAGTTAATGATTTATATTTATTGTTTACTTGTATAACATACTGTGTGTATCTTAGCAAGGTTCCATGTATTTATTTGTGCATTGGGAAAGTCTTAGCAAGATGACCTAATTGCTTGTTGTAACTTGTATAAAGGAAAGTCATTCCTTGTTGTTGTATGTCATGCATGAATATAGAAAATATGTCGATGTGAATTTTTATAATATAGAGGATTGATTGTGGTTGTAATGCACTTTATTGGAATTGTATAAGGAAAGAAAGTTGCTATCAGTCAATTCATTGTTATAAGTATATCTCTATACTTTCTTTTTGGACAGTGGATCCAGAAGGTGGGTTTAACCTTCACATTTGAGAAATGTGCTTGGGTAGTGAACCTCATTGTATTACCCCTAGAAGGGTTCATCCTTTAATAGGGATTTTTAATAAATGTAATACTCAGCTCCTAACAGGGCTAGATTTCCAAACAGGGACATTATACTTTTAGTACATTATTTGAGGGTGTTAATTCCCACCGGGGTTTTTCCCTTAACAGGGTTTTCCTCAATAAAAAATACTTGTGTTATGATTTGTATTGAGTAATTGATGTTTGAGTTTAAAGTTTTTATTTATTGGGAACGTAATTGATTTTCCCTCCTCTCAGCTATGCTAACAATTGATATTAGATCTTGTGGTCCTCTGAGAGAAAGCTTAACCAATTGAGAAGATAGTAAGATGGATTACTATAGGAAGAAGAGTCCAAAATTTGATGCTAAAATTTTTGATAGTTGGAAGAACAAGATGAGAACTCATTTGATCAGTTTGGGAGTTGACTACTGGATGATTAGAAATAAGGATGAAATAGTCAAGGAAGAAGATGATTTAGGGAATGCTATTGAGGAAGAAAATAATTTTTTCTTGTAGTATGGTTGTGAGGGAAGCACTAATACATGCACTCTCTGAGGTAGAATTTATAGAGGTTAAAGATCTTGATTCAGCTCACAAGATATGGACAAGGATAGAGGCTCTATATGAAGGAGATCAATCCACTAACCAAGAAAAATTATAGAATTAGAAGGCCAAAACAGAGACTCTGAGGATGCAAGATGATGATAATGTCAAAGAATATGTACAAAGGGTTACATATTTTATCATTGTAATTAGAAACTCAAGAGGCACATATACTGAATATGAAGTGATCGCAAATATTCTTAGATCTTTTACATCTATTTACAAGACTAAAGTGTAAGAGATAGAGGAGATTCTACCGCTGAAAAATAATTTCAACAGAGAATCCCTAATTGCTAAGCTAATCACCTTTGAGACCGCAGAGTTGTAGGATGATTTACCCAAAGTACAGTCTACATTCAAGGCTAGTGTTCTTAATGAAAAAAATACCTTATCAAGCTTTGTGATCTCTAGTAGAAGCAATAGACATGAAGAGCTTGGAGAATATGATGATGAGTAGGTAGAGATTCAAGAAGAAGAAAGAAAAGTGGACAAACATGTGACTCTAATAGAAAGAAGGGAAAAGAGAGGTAAGGGTAATTATGAAGGGAAGTTACTCCTGAAATGTTTTTCTTGTAATAAGATTGGTCATTTTGCATTGAGATGTCCTACAAGGATTCCTAAGTATAATCCTAAGTTTCATAGGTGTAATATCCCCATTCCCATAGTAGGCCAGTTTTGCTCCAGTTTAGTCTATCTCCTCCATCCTGCTAGGCTAAAGGCTTCTTTCAGAGGATGTCAGCCAGTCACAGAATTTAGTGGGTGAGCTTTTAATATTTGGGCATATTTTATAAAGTAAAGTCACTTTACTTTATAAAAATATTTTATAAGTCACTTTTTGACTTTAAGTTACTTTATTTTATAAAAGTGAGTTAAGTGACTTAAAGTAACTTAAGTGGGCACTTTATCCTATATTGCTTGCATTTTGGAGTTTTCCCTCACTTCAAGGTTATAAAAGAATCAAGATTTCTTGTGAAAATAACCATGAGATAATATAAACAAGGAATTAAATATCTAGTTGCTTTTTGTGACTAGTTTTCCTGAGGACGTAGCCCCTTAAGAAATTTGAGAAACTAGACGTAGCCCAAACATTTCTCACATAGGTGAAATTAATTCAGATTTGATAAGTAACATCAAGTAAGTAAAAGATATCAAAGATTAAGGTTTCAACATTTAGTTCAAAATCCAGAGAACCAAGGAATTGTATTACTTCCAGATTTCATATTAGCATCAAGAAACGTTTCCTTAGGAGGGAAAGGTATTGCAGAGACTAAATTCCGTATTCTGGTCTCCAAGTCATTGTGGGTGAGAGGAATATATATTCCCTCATAGCATTCTGGCCTACGTTATTGGATTTCTTGGGATTACTCATGGGTTGAAAAGAATAGCCCATAGACAGCACACAGAAGACCCATTAACTTTTTCTGCTGCTTGGCATGAGACACCAAACCGGTGGCCTGAAGGAGCACGTGGGGTAACCCCTGTAGACACACAATGTTCAACATAAATACATGGAGCTGCGTGTAAGCCTCCCTCATGTACACAACAACCATGCATTTCCAATGTGTGAGGTGAAGGTCCATCAACATATCCTAGTTGCGCAAGAGTAAGGACCAAGTGCATGCATATGTTCTTGGCTAGTACTAGACATGGTCCAGAATCTCGAGCATATACAGGACAAGGACTGTGGTAGCATCTCTCTAGCCAGTATGGTGGTTAGCTAGCCAGTCTTCATTGTCGGAATATAACCGTATGTGGATATACACACTCTTCTTGCAAGTTATTCATTATCTGCATTCTGAGAATTTATATTAGACAATATTGTTTGGTGTAGTTCATTGAATAATATTCAATCTAGTCTTTGTGCAAGAATTTGAATTTATTTATATTCTAGTCTGCCAGCAATATCTTTGTATAGAACATGTTATTTCAAATATATATATTGGAGACCTTCTCAACATATTTTCATAAACAAGAAATCATAGAAACTTCAATAGACACCATACATTCAACATCAAATACTGTTATTCAAAATTGTTTGGTTAATAAACTTGTGACACAACTTCGGAGGATTTCATTCTGAAAATGGGGAAAACAAATCTAGTAAGGATCATTACAGTGGTATCAGAGCCTTGATCTTTCCATCCTAGTGGGATTATTATAATCATTTTTTTCAATTTGGTCCAACAGTAGCCATTTTAGATAGATATACATAGCAGGCACAGGATACCCAGATTTAAACATAACAGGGTTGAGCAGGAACATACATACTCTTCTGTATAGGTTGACATTGAGACTAGTGATACAGAAAATGAGTTCATTTTGGAATAGGCTATTCCATGTGGCAGAATGGATGAGGAGGAAGATAGAGAGGCCAGGGAGACTATGAGACAGATACAAGATGGATATGAGCATATTGCTGAAGTATTACACCAACTTACAGGGATTATCCAATAGTTATCAGTTATAGTCAAGAGACTGACTAGTCATGATAGTACTGGAGGCAGTACAACGGGATAACCTAGGCAATCTAGGGCCCCCACTCATATGTCCTATAGGCCCCTTATGCCAAACTTTATGGATAATAATGTAGGAGAAGAGGTAGCACCACCAGAGGCCACAAGAATTCTTCCAGAGAATGTGATGACCATGCATGACAAGTGGAATATGTTACCAAACCATGTCAAAGCAGATTTGACTTTTCCATAGTACATGGTTCAAAAGAGAGAGTTTGGAAAGAACCAATGGGACAAGAGACCTAGGGGTCCAAACAGGGACTTGAAATATGCCATGAAAAAGTTGACGCTCCTTACATTTGATGGCAGCGGTAGGACATCCACTCGAGCTTAGATTCACAAGCTCGATACCTTCTTGACTCTCAAACCCATGTCAGAGACTGGGGAAATTAAATTTTCCACTATGTATCTAGAGGGAGCTGCATATGATTGGTGGCATCATGGACTTGTCACCTAGGATCATAGATTGATTGCTTCCTATGAGATCTTCAGCACAATATGGATCACTTTTTTTGATAGGAAAGACATAGAGGTCTACTACAGGGAGTTAGCTCATCTTAAACTGAGTGGATCACTAGAGTATTACATTAATGAGTTTCAAAGGATCTCCATCATGGTTCCAGACATGACAGAAAAGAGAAAGGTAATACTATTCATTGAGGGCTTGTATGATAAATTTAGAGGGTTGGTTAGAGTCCTCAAACCAGACATCTTGTTGATGCTATTAAGTTAGCTCATGATTTGGATTCACCATCCTCCATTTTACAACCTACTAAGAAACCCTTCAAGGGATCCTCTTCATTCTAGAAAGGTAAAAATACAAATAAGAGTGCACCTCCTAGGATGGATTTTGAGACTAGAAATGAGTTGAGGATGGGGAAGTTATGCTTTACTTGCAGGGAGCCTTGGACTCCAGATCACAAGTTACATGAGAAAGGAAAACTAAATTATATTGAGGTAGCTTCTAAGGATGAGTATGAGCAGTGTGAGGGTAGTGATGAGGAGGACATCAATGAGGAGACTCAGGTAGAGCCAATGTCAGAAGGAAAGAAGAAGAAATCCCCCCATGAGCAGCCCCCAATTAATTTAGCATCCCTTTGAGGGATTCCTACATGTCACCCCTTTTGTTTGAAAGGAGTAGTTAGAGGGAAGATGATTTTTTTCCTTTTAGATATAGTTACTATGCACAATTTTATCAACACAGGTTTGGTGTCTAGGAGAAGGATATAGGTAGATGACATTCCAGAGTTTGAGGTCAAGGTGGCAAGAGGGGACTTATTACATTACACAGGGAAGAAGATCTTTGGTCTTCCAATACACTTTGGATATTACCTTCTAGAGGCAGACTTTTATGTCATTGACTTGGATAGTTTGGATGTGATATTGGGTATGCAGTGGTTGCAGACCTGAATCGCCTCACAATAGGTGTGGAATAATCATGCTCAAGGCCTTTCTTAGGAATGGTTTATTCAATCTAAGGACTACTTCTCTTGTTATGAGGTGCATTTAACTTGTCAACCCAGGGACGTATACTTGAAATGGTCGGCACGATATGTGTACTAGGTTCCTTAAGGAGTCATTCTGCTTATGCTACAGGAAGGTAAAAATGTATAAAAGAAACCTACACTAGTGCTGCAGGAAAATAATACAATTATCTCCTTACTGAAATGAATGCTAGAAATTGAAAACTCTACTTAAACCTATACTTTCAACCTAGAACATCCATTATAACTATTCTTGCAGATGCTGTAGGAACATTCATAAGGTGCAATGCTGCAGGAAGAAATTGTAACTTCTATCTGAAATACTGGAAATGCTGGAATTGATGGAAGGAAATCTATTCTATTCTAACATATTCCACCTCCCAAGTGGGCCCCCTTGGTTGGTTTCTGATAATCTATTAACATAGAACGTAAACCAAGAATTACTTCATTGTATTTCAAAAACTCATTACATAAAAAAAATACATGAAACTTAAAATAGATTGCTGTATAACAGTTTTCTTCCAAAGACTTCTGTCTCTAACTTTTCTATCTAACTTCAAACTATCGGTCCAATCCCTATATATAGAGGATTGAACACTTATTACAAAATAGAAAAGAAACTATCTTGTTGAAAACATGCCGGAGAAGAAGATGGAAATGCAACAGCCCGCGGTGTGGGTAATAAAGCTCGGGGGACCAGTTGAACATAATAAAGTGCAGAGGGAATATAGAAACACTGCATCCCCACATCTTGGAATAATGGCTCCTCCACTGTAGCAGTTGTGTTTCCTGGTGCTGTGATGATCACTCCGCCGTAGCTGGTCCTCAACAGTCTTCCTTGAATGCTGTCGACCACTCTCCAGCCGCCTTCTCTCCTATCAAGTTAGTTGTGATGTGGAAATATTCATGCAACAAGCTTAATCAAATTAAATCTAGATATTAGAACATGGATTTTGATGGCTTTATGAAATACTGCACTATATGTATAATATTAGCAAAATATGTCAAAAACATCTACCCATGGTTTATCATTTCTATCTGGACTTTATCACAAGTTTTGACTGGCTAGGCTCTCAAATGTTTTGTCAGAAACTAGAATAGAGTATTAAAAATTATACAAAATAAAGGCAATAATTTGGCCTTATCATCTGCCCCTTGGTTAATCAAATGCTTGTCCTCAAGCATTGTATGTTCTAGAAATTGACCTAAAGTCACCAACTTCAGTTCTTCCTCACCTCTAGCTCTTGAAGGAGTAGTAGAATCCTCTTGTTCTTTCCCAAACTTCCCTTCTGTGATCCTCCTGTAGCCTGTCAAGCCTGGCAGTGTTGATGTCATATAAGGGCCAAAGGAGCATGGGTCGCTGCATTGTGAGTGGACACTAGAGCTCCTGCCTGATTTGCCTACCTAGCTCCATGTATTTCGGTGCTTGGTGTATGGATGCTTCAAGGTTAATGGGGTTGTGTGGTTCTGATCTTTTGAATGCCTATGATAATCTGCCCCATCTACTTCTAGCACTGGTTAAGGCTCTTTGGAAGACAAAATAAGACATTTTGTCATATTCTGCATACACATCTGCTCTGAGTTTAAAATTTTTATCTCTGATTTCCTTTTTAATATTCCCATATGTCAGTCTGAACCAATCCCTCAAGAATACTTCTGGTTGACTGCTTTCTACCCTTAATGGCAGGCGTTCCATTTTCTCAAGTTCTCTATAATTCTCCAATTGACTATCATAGTTAGCCTTGTTGTGCATCCAAGACATTAGGGCCCTTAGATGTATATCCCCTATGTAAGGTAGGGGATTCCATTCAGTCTCCTACTAACTTCTGTTTTCCTTTTGTTCAGGTGGCAGTAGGTATAGTGCTCATGTGAGCGGGTAAAGGCACATTTTCTTATAAATTTTTGGTTTTTGCCCCTTGGGTACTTTTCTCGGCAACTGGGTTATGGGAAACTGTATTATCTTGGCTAATTTACACATTAGCGGCAATTTGAGGCTGCAGGGTTTTATGATGGACAAACTCTGCCCATGCCATAGGGGAGGCATCCCTAAGAGATCTTTCTATGAGTAATTTAATTAGGGCATGGTGAGTAACAGAGTTGTCTTTCCCTTTCTGGGTTTCTTTGGCACTAATGCACAACATATTAAACAAAAAATTGGGTGCATTCATTGGGATATTATGTCATACATAACTAAGCAACTTAAAATGATGCGCATGCAAATTAGAGAATCATCCTTCACAGGTGAAATACCTGATAATGTGCGTGGCCAACTCCTGATATGGTGGAGGAATGGACATTCTTTTGCACCCCTGTTTATTGATTTCCAGTGGAGGGTCACCTAGTAGGGTGAACTAGGCCCTGACTCACCTGGCATTGTGCGCATTGGGGTAGTGTTCCCCTGCTGCTGGAAAACCGGTTACTTCCTCTATTCACTCCTCTATTGCAACGACTATCAACCCCCATACCATCGCTTGGCCTTCATCAAATGTGTTTGCAAATTTTTTTGCTGCTTCCTCATCAAACTCTGTCAATTTTAAGAAATATCCTAGCCATCCACAAGAATTAAATCTTCTTACTGCCTCAACATCAGATAGTAAAATACCATGAACCACTGGTTCATGCCGCTACAATTGGCCCCCCATTTGTGCTTACCAAATTCAACCTCTGCTCTATTCTCAACAATTACCTTCTTCTCTTTTGAATTTCAGACTACTTCTTGTAAACCCACAGACCCTCTTTCACATTCTTCTGGTATTCTTGATATGAACAATAAAAATGTACTTTAACATAATGAATCATAGATATTCATGCGAGAGTTATGTCATGGTTTTAATACTGGGTCACATCTAGTCTGACAATTAGGGGTTTATTTGGAATAAAGGTACAACACTTGACACTTATGTGATGTAGCAGCTGGATTTTAATTAAGACAAGGCTGAAGTACATATTTGAGGATCTTAACGAGTAAATAGAAATGATATTTTAAGAATTGGCACACTTCCCTGCCCCCTACGAAATATTGACAAGTGTCCTCACTTGTCCGACTTGGAAGAAGGTACGGAACTGGATTAAGGTGGCAACAATACATTTATTGTAGTATTTGATATAACCAACAAAATCTATGCGCTAAAAATGGAAATAAATTTGAAAAGCTCATACCTGTTAATTGATCATCACATGTGCCAGGAAAGATTGGTGAGAGTGGAATGACGGCGTCGATGGTCAGCATGCGTCAGCGCACGATCTCTTTATTGAAAGCATAGAAATATGATGATGTGGAAGGTGGGTGGATGGAAGATTAATAAATGAAGTGGGTTGAAAAAGAAGAATGTAGAAAGTTTTTATTATGGTCATGCTTTGAAGGAATTATTATTGAAGAGCTACAGGAAGAAGGTTGACACCCTCTGCTGCAGGAAGTGTTACCTGTTGATCCTTTAAAAATGGCTGGTTGAATTGCTGCAGGAAGCCTTCTTTCGTCTGTGGCTGGTGATATAGCTTTAGTCTATGTCAATTGACTAGTAGCTTGAAGTGTACAGGGTTAATTATGGTCAACTGGACTGCTCCATTTGTAAATACATGGCTTATTTCATATGGACCCAGCCATCATGTCTGCAGCTTGCCTGGTATCTCTTGGAATCTGGAATCATATAACAATGCCCAATCTCCAACTTTGAACTACTTACTCTTAATAGGAGAGTCATACCACTATTTTCTTTGCTTTTGGACAATTTTCGTACGCTACAAGGCATACTTGCGCATTTCATCCAAAGAATTGAGATGCAGCAAGCGCTCTCTCTGTGCTGTAGGAAGATCAATATTTAACTCTAGCGCTGTTCTTAATGTTTTGTGTTCAAATTCAATCGGTAGCATTGCTATTTTACCATATAATAGTTCGAACAGAGTGAACCCTATGGTGGTCTTCCATGTTGTTCTATATGCCTAGATGGCTTCTGATAGTCTGCTGCTCCAATCTCGGTGATGCAAATGAACTGTCTTTGTTAAGATTGCTTCTATTTCCCAATTTGTAACTTCTGCTTGTCCATTGGCTTTAGGGTGATAGGGGCTTGATTTCTGATGTCAGATATTATATTCCTTCATGAGCTCTATTATTAGATTTGAGGTGAATTGAGTACCTTGATCAGTAACAAGTTCTCTTGGCACGCCATATCTAGTAAAAATTTCTTCATACAAAAATTCAGCAACTTTATGATCCCTGGCATGCTTCATTGCTCTGACTTCGACCCATTTGGTCAGGTAATCTGTGCACACTAGAATGTATGATTTCCCATTGGATGGAGGGTCTATTGGACTAATAAATTCCATGCCCCATTTATCAAATGGTGTTACCACCACCTGTGGGTTTAAGGGAATTTCATCTGATCTTGTTGGTCGACCAATTCTTTGACATTTGTCACACTTCCTTGTATAACTGGCTGCATCTTTGTGAAGTGTAGGCCAGTAGTAGCCAGTTGTTAAAATATTCTGTGCTATTTTTTTGGCTGCAAAGTGTCCTCCACATGGTTCATTATGACATGCATGAAGAATGTCATATATCTCATCTTATCTCACACA
Source organism: Thuja plicata (assembly GCA_018584345.1). Taxonomy (NCBI): domain Eukaryota; kingdom Viridiplantae; phylum Streptophyta; class Pinopsida; order Cupressales; family Cupressaceae; genus Thuja; species Thuja plicata. The sequence goes on from MU224114.1 coordinate 884,547, forward strand.
TCTCCTCATGACTTGGTCAGGTCCAGTGTAAAATAATATGCTATCAATCCAAGAGAAATGGAAGCTTTTTTCTACAAGCAGCTTCTTATCCTTATAAGAGAAATGTGTTGGCATTTTATTAGCTGCTAGGTAATTAGCTATATCTGCATACCATGGATTTTGGATAGCAATATGAAATAAATGTTCATCTGGAAATGGATCATCTATCAAAGTAGTATCTTCTTCAGCATGATGAATTATGGATAGATTATCAGCTACCACATTTACTTTCCCTGGCTTGTCAATGATTGTTATATCAAATTCCTGCAAAAGAAGAAGCCATCTTGCTAACCTGCCTGTGATGGCAGGTTTGTTCATGAGATACTTAATTGCTGCATGGTCAGTATGAACAAAGGTAGGATAACCAGTTACATAATGGCAGAATTTTTTCAGAGCATAAACTACTGCTAGCAATTCTTTCTCAGTCACTGTATAGTTTAACTCTGGTCCATATAGACTCTTACTGATATAATAGATTACATTTTCAAAGTTTTTAGACTTTTGTCCTAAGACAGAACCTACGGCATAGTCTGAAGCATCTGTATGTATGTGAAATGACAAAGTCCAGTCAGGACCCCTAAGTACTGGTATAGTTGTCAAAAGTGACTTGAGCTACAGGAAGGATTCATCACATTCTTTTGTCCAAGCAAAGTCAGCTTCTTTGGTAAGTAAGTTGTACAGAGGACTAGCTACTTGACTAAAGTTCTGGATAAACCTCCTATAATAACCAACGTGACCTAGGAAAGATCTGACATCTTTTTTCTTAGTAGGAATAGGGAGTGTGAGAATTACCTCTATTTTCGCAGGATCTACCTGAATTCCAGCTTCGGAGATAAAATGTCCCAACACCACTCCTTCCTGCATCATCAAAAAGAACTTTTCACTATTGAGAGATAGGTTATGTTCCTCGCATCTAATTAGTACTTTCTCTAAGTTCTTCAGAGCTTCCTCAAATGTGACACCAAATGTAGTGAAGTCGTCCATGTAGATTTCCATGCAATCATGTGACATATCAACAACGATGCTGATCACAGCTCTCTGAAAGGTAGCAGGTGCATTGCATAATCCAAATGGTAGTAATGAATAGGCATATGTGCCCCAAGGGCATGTGAACATTGCCTTTTCCTAATCTTTGGGGGCAATGCTTATCTGATTGTAACCACTGTATCCATCCAGAAAGGAAAAATATTTCTTTCCAGCCAAATTATCCAAGACCTGGTCAATAAAAGGTAAAGGAAAGTGGTCC